>CAIGRP010032225.1:0-66268 GCA_903798385.1 Fraxinus cuspidata
ACTTGGTTACCTCTCTATGCTTACTCTCTTTTTCTTATGCCAAGTCCAAAATGAAAAGGTGAAGAAGTCTTGTGTATTATAGAGCCACATATCCATTTGAATTCAAATTCAAATTCAAATATTTTTCTATGAAAGACATGAAATGTGTAATTGATCACAAAATTAAATTCAATTGGATTTAATCTATGGTCCATAATACACATCAACTAACACAATCCTTTCAAAGTGCTCAACACAAATACTCACGTGCCAAGTGGATGAAATTGATCCATCTCACATATATAAACATAATTCTTATATAATCAAGTATATTTGGTTCTATAAATAACTTAGTAAAATATGTTTATATATAAAAAACTTTGCTTTAAGATACGAAATTTTCTGGTTTAAAATTGGTTTTAATTCCATTTCAACTAAACAATTTTCCAACATGCAAAGCCCAATTATTTTCCTTCCTTTTTAATTTGGTCCAAGCCCGCTTAGTGTAAAATTTCACTCCAAGGCTCCACTTTTCCCAAATAATGCAATTTAGTCCTTTTGTTCATCAATTGTGCAATCAGTGTCCTTCTCAAATTCTAACTTATGTGGAATTTGATCCCAAAATTATAGATTTCATTTGATTTTATCCTTCTTCCCCTTCAATTGCGTCAAAGCGAGTCCATAATTGAAAACAAAACGAAATTAAGTAAAATTCAATAATTCGACGACATAAAAACCTAGTAATATAGCCCAAATAAGTGCACAAAATGTACTTATTGGTGGAATGTCAATCAAGTTGTCATGATTGATGTACTTATTATATTATTCATATAAGAAAGGTATAAATAACTATATTGAAGTACATAGTAACTCACGAACCCATTTTTCATAGTGTTCAAGTATCTTCTTGTCTCCATATTCGCCATTTTTACACTCATTTCATTATGGTTTGTCTTCTTAGGTAAAATATCAAGAATCTTCATTTTCATATTTATCTACACAATGACAGAGAATTTGAACAAGTATAATTTGACCTAACTTTTTAGTGTGGTGCATTTTTTGCTATACAGTAAAACTTCTATAAAATAATAATGTCTTGATCGAGAAAAATTATTATTTTAGAGGGGTTATTAATTTATTGATAAATGAATAATTATAACTAATAGAGTATTTTATATTCATAAGATACTAAATACATCTATCAATGATGATCATGATTGGATGACAGTTGTATTTACCAATTGTTTCATCAAAAGAGTCATTTCAAACAATCGTAACCTTAAATAATTATTTTGTACAAAATGAGAAAAATATATCAAATGTAGTGTGCACATTACAAAAAATTAGGAATGAAGTTGAATTTAATTTGGGTGCAAAGAAAAAGCAAAAGGTTTTAAATACATATTTTGAAAAAGAGACGAATTGAAAAAAATGTTGTCAAATTAAATGTTTGTTAACTTGTATTAATATGTAATATGAATTTTAATAGTTATTATTTTATATATTTGTTGGGCTTTAAAGGATTTCAAAAAAAAAAAAATTATCATCTTATGCATTTAGTTGGATTATTAATTTAGTGCTCTGACACAAGTCGAATATGAAAAATTTTATTATTTAAACGAGATTATTAATTTATCGAACATTCATTTATAAACACATACATCTTCAAAAATAAAAACGAATACTCATTATTGTAGATGTTTGTAGCCGCCCAGCCCATTAAAATTTCGACCCTTTAGAAAAAAGTTTCAATAAGAAGAATACTTATGAACAGAAAAATTGCACCAAAAGTCAGCATCCTTTGAAATTTGTGCAACTGCATCCCCAGTGTATTCTCTGATCTCTACGTTCTCAACCATTCACTTTTGTAGCACCTTTGGACCAGGCGGATTCCATTGGATCAATAATCGTATGTCAAAATTAGATTTTTGGAAACAATTATACCCTTATTCGCAACTATAAGAAGATAAAAATAAATTCATCAAAAAGTTTCCATCTCCCATGTACTCACTCTTTTCTTCTATCCCACTCCCAAAGTGTTCATCACATGCAGAGGGGGGCAACAAGGACGAGTGGAGTGATTGGAGAGGGCAAATATGCGGAAGACATTGTTGTTTTTGGCACATAAGTTGGGGTTGGGTGAATGTAAGGACTGAGAGAGAAGAACTCATGTCATGGTAATTTTTTTCGAGAGATTATTTTTTATTCTATTCTATTTCTTCCAATGTTTTCAAAATCGGATTGATCCGATTGATTTGATCGTGAATCAGTTTGGCAACCCGTTTGGTTGTGGCCGGATATCCGATAATACAAAAATCAGGAAAATTTTGGTAAAATGACCTATTCGACCAGAACCGACGAACCGAAAACGATTTTAACGGGTTTCAACAGCTTTGCAAAAGAAGAGGAAGCATGGATAAAGATCTAAAATGAAGCTTTCTTGACTTGTCAAGTTATGTTAAAGACCTCCCATCAATTCTTATGCACATATATAGTAATTTATTTTTTGGGATAATTGCAGCAAAGACTCTAAGCCTTTAAAATAATGACAGACTTTTTTTAAACTTTTGTTTGTTGCAGGTGAGACCATTTTGAAAGGTTTCCATCCAAAATACCATCGTTGACCCAAAAAATTGATTTTGACTATATTTTAATGAATTTTAAAAGGACAAAATGCTAACTATCTATTACTCACATTAAATAATTAAATAACAAAAATATTTAAAAAGTCAACCCCACCCCAAACAAAATCCCAAACCAAAACCATCTCCTCCTCCTCCTCCTCCTGCAATTCTCCCGTTTTTCTCTCAAACAATGATTTTGTAAACAAAATTGATATTTATGTAAAAATTTCAAGCACCTGACAACCAGATCAAGCAATTTTTTTTATTCGCCTCCAAATATTATTTGTTCAAAATCAACTTTATTGCCCAAGAAAAAAGTTGAAATGAGATGAGAGTATGAAATTAATGCTTTATTCTCCTCCAAATTCCTTTGTCAACATATGTGGCACTAAGATTTGTTGAATAGGAAATTCATGCATATGCACATTGAGGTGGCAGTTGGCTTTTTCAGTGGTTGGCGATTTTTATTTTTGAGGGGTTAGGGTGCTGGAGCAAGCTGCCATTTTTTGGGGATAATTGCAGCGTCTGTTGGTGGTTTAACTTGGTGGCGACAATAGTGGTGGGACATCATTTCTATGGTTAGTAATGGTTTTGACAGGAAGTTGGGGGTTGAAGTGATTTTTATTTGGGGTTTCGTTGGGGTGGGGAGATGAGGTTGACTTTTATTTTATTTGTTTATTTTTTAATTATTTACTAGGATTAATATATAATTACAATTTTGCCCTTTAAAAAAATGATTAGAATTTGGTCAAAACCAATATTTTAGGTCAACAACGATATTTTAGATGAAAATCGTCTAAAAGGGCCTCACCTGCAACTTTTGAAAATGTTCTAGTCTGCGACAAATCAAAGATTTGAGAAAAATCGCTAGTGTTTTAAAGGTTTCAAGTTTTTGTTGCAATTATTCCTTTATTTTTTAAATAGTATGCATCTATTTAAAATTTATTTATTAATTTAATTTTTGGGTTGACGTTAATTTAACACCGGTTCAATAACCCTCGGCTCTCTTCCTTCTCCAAGTCAATGATAGGTCTTTTTGTAAAATATTATCTTCTTTATTTTCCTTATACGCTCCATCTTTATGTTTTCATAAGTTAGAAATAGAAGTCACAATTCCATTTAACTTCAATTGGAGTGGAACTATTGTCTACTGCTAAGTTAGTAAAGATTAAAAAAAAAAAAAGTTAGCAAAGTGAATGTCAAAATAATAAATAAAGGTCTAACTTATATAATTACAAATACCGTAGAGATTAGGGTAGAACCATCGTTGGAAATTTTCCGAAATCTTAGTATAGGTGCAGGAAAGGTCAGATTAGAAGAAAACGACGTCGTAAGCTATATGGTCTGGCACAATCCAATTCCCACGCGTTATGGCAGTCCATTGCATATAGGGACAACACGAGACTCCCAAGGTCGCTGCAAATGGCTCCAACGGTGGACTGAGTTTTGTCACTCCCCATTTTTATATTTTAGAGAGAGAGAGAGAGGTAACCCCATGACTCTTCTGCCTTCACAAGAGCCAGCACGCCATTAAATGATCAAATCCCAGAAGCAATTTCACTTTATATATAAAGAGATCCTAATGTCTTCTTCAGGTCCAATTTTCACTCTTCCTCTTTCTAAAGTCTCTCACTTTCTTGAAATTAATATTTTCTCACTCTTTCTTGTTAAAGATTACAGTACGTAGATTGATAATGACGAGTATATCAAATCACTGTGGTGTCCAAAGTCAATTCCCTTGAATCGAATTCATCAGGGTTCATGTGCATTTCCTTCCAGAACCTTCCATAGATGCTTCACTGTCTCTGCTTCCTCTTTCGACAACGAAAATCGGGAGTAAGTTATCAACTTTTAAACCATCATACTATATACGTGTGTGTAATTGTATGTATTTGTGGTAAGGAGCATCACCTGAATACAAGGGTTGGCGTATTTCCTAAGTGATAAAAGGCTTGATTGTGTCTCTCATGCTAGATACACCTACTAGTCACAACTTTTAGGAGAATTCTTTGTGTTGCACGCAACAATTTGTGTGTGCGCGCGCGATTTTTTTTTTTGTGTGCATGAATTTAAAGATGGGTGATTACAGGTTTGTGATAGTAGGAGGTGGAAATGCAGCAGGATATGCGGCTAGGACTTTTGTCGAGCACGGATTGGCTAATGGAAAGCTTTGCATTGTCTCCAAAGAGGTAATTTAAGATTTTTTTAATTTGGTTGACTTAATATTTACGCCCTTATTTGATTGGTAATCATAGCAAAATTTCTTACGAAACGATTTGGAGAGGGAATAAAATGTGGCCCACATTGTTAAGTTTCTTTACCATGGCTAAAATGTAAAGAATATTTTCATAATATTCTTCTTATACATTTCTCTTCACTGATTTTCTTCTGTTTCCTTCCTTACTCTGTCACCACTGTATTCTTTCAGTTTCTCTCTTTGTAAAATCCTGCCAGATAGAAAACGAGAGGTGGAGAGGGGGAAGTAGGTTTGTAATATAGGGATGACTCAGAGACTTGAGTTTTGAAACGACAGATTTGAATGACAATGATACAACAATTTCAATAAACAATCTTCAGTGTACTTTCCGAACTTGTTGAGCTTGTCTAGTAAACTGAATTAAATGAATAATCTCCATTGTACTCACCTAGCTTGTAGACAGAATATCTGCTATTGTGACTGATGGAACTTTTATTAACGATAAAGAAGTCCTTTTGAATGCAGGCATATGCACCTTATGAGCGTCCAGCACTGACAAAAGCTTATTTGTTCCCATTGGATAAAAAGCCAGCTCGGTTACCGGTGAGCGTAGCTTGATTTGTGGTTTAAACTTCCCCTAACTAGAGTTTATTGGTTTTTTCAGAGCTTTGTGATATTTAATCTCTGGGTTTCAATTATTATACTGGCTCAGTGGTGCATTATGCATGAAAATTTAGTGCAACTGCACATTTATAAACTGTCTCATCATTTGAATGTCAAGAAAAGTGGGATATCTTCTTTTGAGTATCATGCTAAATTATTGGTATTAGGTTTTCTTTTATTTATTGTTAAGTGTAATTAAATTTGTTGTTTTAGGGTTTCCATACTTGTGTGGGATCAGGTGGAGAAAGGCAAACTCCTGACTGGTACAAGGAGCTAGGAATAGAGGTAATTTTTTATTTCTTATTTTGCTGATATGTCTAATGATCTTCTGACAATTTTTTTATCATCTTTTACTTATATAATACATAACATGCATGACAGAATATCATCTAAATATATTTGAATGATAAAGAAATAATTGATCTTTCTCAATAATCAATTTGACAATAAACTATTAGGAGTTGAGTTTTATTTTATTAAGCCCCTGTTTGAGCCCATTTTTGGGGAAAAATATATTTTGGAGTAGTGGTTTTTAGAGAATGTGTGGTTTAAAAATAAAGAAATTTTCTGGGTTTACGTGTAAAATTATTTTATGGGGAGAATGTGATTGAAAATGAGTTTTGGAAAAACGGAGGCCAAACATTGGCTAAATTTCTTTTGAGCCTTGAGTGCACCATACATCAGAGAATGTACTTTGTTTAGTAACATGGAGTTTTGCCTCTGTAACCGTAATTCATAAAATCATAGTCAATGACACAACATTGGGTTTATTTTGGAAATGCATTTTAGGCTTCATTGCTCTCCTGCTGATTTGAATTCTTAGAAATTCCATGTTAATTTTGTATTTACTCCTTATTTGAAATCAGATGCCCCATCCAATATTATTACCATATATGATGTTCCGATGCATATTGAGATTGAATTATTTAATGAATTAATGGATAGCCGGCATTAACATTTATGTTAGTTTATGAGGGCTTGAAAGTAGAATTTATGCATGCATTTAAGCTTGCAATTTGCATTTACACTTGCTCCGCTTTATTGGTTATGATGTATGGGGGACTTATTTATGAATAGCTTACCGGAAATATGGCTAAAACCAGTCGTAGCTATAGCCAAATCGATCTGACCATTTAAACGTATATCTTGGCAATGTTTCAAGGATGATTTGCTTTACATTTTATTCCTTTTTGTTTACACCTTGGAATTTCTTATGATAGTTATATTTTTCATTTTTGCTCAGATGTTGTATGAAGATCCAGTAGTCAACGTCGATATTGAAAAGCAAACATTGACAACAAATTCTGGAAAATTGCTGAAGTATGGATCCCTCATTATTGCTACTGGATGTTCAGCCTCCAGGTATTTATACGATTATATGATTTCTTTGGTTCTCAATAGCTACATATCATTTACAAGATAGTTTCTTAAAAATGCTTAGTACCAAACTTCATGTGTTCCTTATTTACAATAATAGGAATACTGTGAAATGCTATGTCCAGAATACTTGTGTTTGGTTGACATAGACTTAAAGCAAGAAGCTGGTTAAATGTAAATTTTAAATGCATAAAAATATCTATATCCTCTCAACCCCTTCCAATTTTTAAATTAATTCTCTTAAAGTGACATGATGGTGATAGACGATATTCCATGTTTTTGTTTCCTGCATGTCTAAAACTATTGCACTATATCTTTACTTGTCTCGATCCCATATGTCATCTTAGTTGATTTCTTGTTTCTATTATTTTGTTTCGAATTAATTTGAAGGAGTTCAGAATTTTGGAACTCTAAAAATATCCTGTTAATGTTCAATCAGACCCTTGTATTTTCTTTGTTCTAATTCTCAGATTAAAAAATGATAAAAACTATTTTTTCTTGGCTTCAGATTTCCAGATAAAATTGGAGGCAACTTACCTGGTGTTCACTATATCCGGGATGTTGCAGATGCTGATTCACTGATACCTTCATTGGTAATTTTATTTCGACTAACTCTTTGAATGGAGTGTAATTACTTTTTCTTGATGATATCGAAGCTGAAAAAGAGTAGTTTTAGTAGAGTTGGCATTAAAACTGGAGATTCTAATTGATGTTTATTTATGTTCCCTCTTTCAGGAGAAAGCGAAGAAAGTTGTGGTTGTTGGTGGTGGTTATATTGGCATGGAAGTCGCAGCAGCAACTAGTGGTTGGAAACTCGATACCACTGTAAGCTACTAGTTTATCAAAATTTGTATGTTTGTCTGTACTTGAAAAGTCTACTAATAAAAAAGTTTTGATGAAAGTTGATGAAATGTGTGATTGAAAAGTTGTGGATTCTATGAAATATGTGAATAAAATTATTTATTGATTTTGACTTCAACTTTTAGCAACTTTTTAAGTTATCCCAAACAAGCACTAAGTAAGCCCCTGTTTGAGCCACATTATTTTTTCATTCTCATTCTTCTACTCATTTTCAACAACACATTCTTCTATAAAATAATATTTTACATCACATCAATAACATTTCCTTCTTTTTCAACCACATATTCCCCATCACTTCAAAAAAAAAAAATGCATTCTTGGGAAAAAAATGTGCACCAAATAGGGGCTAAATAAGTGAGCTTTAAAATACATAATTTTTTTTAGCAAAAGTTGAAATAATTAAGGTATTACTTTTTACAATAAGATAAGAGTTACTTTCAAGCAACTTTTTTAATTATGAAAGTAAGATAAAAGTAACTTACCTCAAAGTGTTTGGAAACAAGAAGTTTCTCAAAGGTAACTTCACTTATAAGCTTAAGCCAAACATGCAGCACTTGCTATCATTGCATATCCTCCCCCAACAGTTTAATTTCAATGAGTGGAATTAGTCAACCTCTATTGGATATATATCTATTTTAGGTGATTTTCTATCTAAGACAATAGAAACGTTCTTATCTGATTCAATCAATTATTCCATTTATGCATATATGTAAATCACAGTATATTCTTTTAACCCTGTAACTGGGACGTAATGAGGAAGTTCATCGTAGAGGCCAAATTATAACACATGATTAGCCATGCGTGGAGCAAGCCAGCAACTATTGACACTATTGCAGTTATAGATTTATGTTGAAAGATACACTGTAAAGCCTTTTCGGCTTCCCGTTTGCTTCATCGAAGAGAAAAGTGTAGAAAGTACTCCCCAAGTATCATAATGTATGCCTTGTTTAACTTTTCTTGATCAACTGGGGCTTTTTTTGGCAGCAATAATCATATCTTTTCTTGATCAACTGGGGCCTTTTTTGGCAGCAATAATCATATCACTGCAAATGGAAATTATTTGTACAACAGTAAGTGCTTGTTTGGCTAAAAAATAATTTCATTATAATTTGAAGTCAAAGTCAAACATTAATTTTAAAAACACACGTACAACTACTACCCATTTGAATATTTCATGGGACCCATTACTCTTCATTATAATCCCATCATAATTTCTCCCGAACAAGCACTAAAGCTCAATTTAATAATGAGCTTATAAGGTTTGGGAATCAAAAAAATCAAGTAAATGAATGTGAAATACTGCCCCAAAAAGTCATCTGATTGACTCAAGGAAGCTAACCAAGACATTCGCTTTGAAAGAGACAATATTGTAAACATCACTATGAATACCATTAGTTTTATGTGGGCTAAGAGGGGGGTGGTGTATTTTTTAGAATCCACGACACAATATTCTCATAGATCCCAAGATTGTAGTGATGAGATGATCTGGGTCCGTCCCCTTGGATCCATGTCTGCCTACCTAAAGATCATTGTGTCCAGTTGATGCTTGTTCTTTGGTCTGAGCATTAAATATAATAGTTTTATTTACTTTATAAATGAAGTGCACATTTCTCAAATTGGTGTCAAGACTTGCATTTATTTCAACATATGGTTTCAGGAAATTCTTAATAGCCACGTTTTGACTTGCATTGACTTTTGGTGAATTAGGTGATACTTCCAGAAGATCATCTTATGCCAAGATTGTTTACTCCATCTCTTGGCCAAAAGTATGAAAACCTATACCAAGATTATGGTGTCAAATTTGTCAAGGTTAGTGTTCTCTCTCTGTATCCCCCTCCCCCAACCCCAACAGTACCAACAAAAAAGGTAAGGAGAAGGTCTAAATCCCAAAACAGACCACTAAATTGAGCAGAAGCTGTGCCTGGTCGTGTTCCGAGCAGGCATATATGATTGCTGCATGTAGAGAAGATTTCTGAGTATATCTCATGCTTCCAGGGCACTTCCATAAGGAATTTAGAAGCTGGTTCTGATGGACATGTAGCTGGTGTTAAGCTCGAGAATGGGTCTACAATTGAAGCGGACACGGTATTTTAGAAAAAAAAATTGCTCGTCTTCTAGAATAAATCTTTATAGTTATGCTTTTGGACAAATACAGCCTTTATGTTTAGTATTGCTACAGAAGTTAGTAAATTATTACAATCAAGGTGTAGGGGAAATTGATACATCCTTTGTTACTTGGCATGCAGGTTGTCATTGGCATTGGAGCAAAACCTGCCGTGGGTCCCTTTGAAAAGATTGGTTTAAATAGCACCGTGGGAGGGATACAGGTTATTATTTGTTCCATTCTTTTGATTTGAGGATAGTGTGCATGATGTATGAACTACTACTAATCTAGCATACTCAGAAAATACTACATTTCTAAGTTACATGTATTACACAGAAAAAAATTTAAATGAAAAGACACACCCAAAAAAGAATACTAAATGAAAAAAAGACTCCTAATATTGATACTCGATGCTTTGGTTGCTGAACTTAGCTAATATAAAATTTAAATTTCATTCTGTATGCCATTTTTGCAGAAATGGTGTGATTCACTGACCTGGGAAAGAAAGAAATAAGAGAATAATGTGTTCATATATTTAAATTTCAGGTTGATGGCCAGTTTAGAACAAGCATACCAGGAATTTTTGCTATCGGTGATGTTGCGGCATTCCCCTTAAAGGTGTGTCGTCTTCTTACTAAGTAAAAGTAGCAAATTTTTTTGTTCATAAAGTCCATGTTGGGTTAAACTGAAACAGATGTATAACCGAATTTCACGGGTTGAGCACGTTGATCATGCTCGTCGATCTGCTCAGCATTGTGTTAAATCACTATTAACTGCACATACTGAGATGTGAGTTGGATTCATTTCTAGAGGATCATAATTTTGTTTCTAACGGAATTATGATTTGTAACGTGACCACTTAAAGTTTTCTGCCTTATTGATGGGAATCCTGTGAAAAATTCAGGTATGACTATCTTCCGTATTTTTACTCGAGGGTTTTTGAGTATGAAGGGAGCCCAAGAAAAGTCTGGTGGCAGTTCTTCGGAGACAATGGTAAGAATGTATCTTAATTTCTTGGTCTGAGTCCAAAGAGTCAACTGTTAAACGACCTTATTGGCTTATGATATTGATATTTCACTTTTGTTGCTTAATAAACAGTTGGAGAAAGTGTTGAAATTGGAAATTTTGATCCAAAAGTTGCAACTTTCTGGATCGACTCTGGTATTCTCTCTCTCTCTCTCTCTCTGTTTGTGTGTGGGAGGCTGTAGGAGCAATTGAAAGATATATTCTTTTAAAGGCATGCAGCATTACTTTTATATTTTTTCTTGGTTGGGGTGGTGTGGAGGGGCCTTGAAAAGGGTTTGATTTTTTCGCTGGAAAAATGAAAAGCAATGAAAACGGGATGCTGATTATGCTGTCTACAGGTAAACTAAAGGGAGTTCTTCTTGAAAGTGGAACGACAGAGGTATGTTTTGTAACTGATGTTGAAGTTGGTAAAATTATGCAAACAGTAATTTGCGCACACAGGCACTTGTGTTTGAGTGTAATGTGTAAACTGTTGATATAGAACTGCAAAAACTGTGTAAGGGAGATTCAAAGGAGATTCAAAATAGGGAAAAGGTTAAGATAGTCTTGCACATTATTTTATTACCTGATACAACATGAATACTTATGATGCTTGGACTCTTCATTTTGGACGACATATTCGTGTCGACACGATACGACATGGATATGGGTAGGAATCCCTTGTAGGATTCTTCAATTTAGAAGTGGACACGACAAGAACATGAAAGGGAGATCGTCATGGGAAGAAATCTAAGTTGCAGAGAGAGAGAGAGAGAGTGGGCCAACGGTTTCTAAAGCAATAAAGTGATTTTGAGACGTAAAACTAAGATTTTTGAAGGCATGAAACCAAGCTCATTTAATGCTACACCCCCTACAAAATACATTTAAAATTATTTGTATATTATATTCTGAAAACTTTATATTTGTAAGACATACCCACATACACCGTGTCCAAATTTTTTATCATTTTTTATCCATATCCTTGTATCCTAAGTTTTTAGAAGAAAAAGGATTCAGTATTTATTACGTATCCGTTATAACATCCCCCAAACTTTCGTTCATTTTATGCTAGGATCTTATTGAAAAGATAGGAAAGTTTGCGGACTTAAATGTGAACTTTTCATATTTGGGAAAATAGTTTATTTAGCATGAATAATAACAATATAAATGTTATTATTTGTGGAAATTTTGGAAACTGAAGTTTTGTGGCTCAACTGATAAAGTTAAACGATGAGCCGAGCGATCTAACTTAAATGTTAAAGATAAATATCTGGATTGCTATCTACACTTTTGGTTAATTCTAATCAAAGTTAAAGGTTAAAAATCAGGTCATGTCATGGAATCGAGGAAGATGCATGGTGATTTCTTGGGTCGAAATCGAAAAGAAAATATAATAGGAGTATTTTTTAAGTTTACGCTTATTGAAACTATTATTGAGATAGTTTAATGGATGAAGTATGGTATATTATGTGATTTTGTTAAGGTTTATGTTTGGTTTTTTTGTTGGAATCATTATTATTTTAAAAGGTAAAATATGAAAAATAAGTTTTGAAAACAGATTTTTCATTCACTGCAGGTCAGATTTCTTTTATGTTCTATTGTATGTATTAATGATTCATATAAAATTGTGAAATTTCACAAGTACACAGATAAGGCCAAGAGGTTTCTTTTAATATAAAGTAGCTTGACCCAGATCCTCACGGATTGTGAGTTACAATTTTCCGAAGTTATCTCTCTATACAAAGTTTCAGAATCTGTTCTTTACATTTAAACTGATATACCGAAGTATGTACTTCATTCATTTGCATGAAACTAGTTGCATATGAAAGCCTTAAGAGTCTAGAGTCCATAGGATTTGAAATCACCATCATTGAAGATCCGTAGAGTGTGTATGTCCGAAGTAAGCCGAAATAATCCTAAAATTTTTTCAAGAGCATTAATTTATTTATTAATGTACCTTAATGAATGACTTTTAAATTGTAGAGTACCCTTATTGAACATGTTAGGAAATTTCCTGAATTTTTACGGAATTTATTTTGGTCACTTGAGGTGTCTAATGACTTTTACAATAATGTTGTGCAAAGCTGTCTTTTAAAAAGTTTTAAAACCGAAGTGCTTCTTCAACTTAAAATTTTTAAATTGACCTATATGAGATTATATTTATCAAATCATGTTTGCGCTTTAGATGAGATGTATGTTAGTGGCACTCGGAACGTCACACATGTACCCGAGTATAAGCAACATAAGTCACCTCTTTTGTTGATTTAAACATATTTTTAGAGGGAACAAAATTTGGTTCGACAAGTAGTTACCATAATTTAGGAGAGGTTTTACGACTGGATAATGAGTTAATTTAATCAATGGCCACTGAACTTTGTTATGGTAACTATTTGCTCATTGATTTTTAAAAAGTTACTCATAGCTCACTGAAATTTGTTATATGTTATTGTTTGCTAATTGAACTTTAAAAGTTTACTCGTCGCTCACATAAATTTAAACTATGTTATTTGTTGCTCACTGAACTTTGTTGTAGGTAGCAATTATGAAATGATAAGGATGATTAATGGATAACTTCATTCAAATTTAGGTGAGCAATGAGTAACCTTTTAAATTTCAATGAACAAGTAGTAACCTATAACAAAATTTAGTGTGCAAAGAGAAACGTTTTGAATTTCGATGAGCAAGTAGTAATCTATAGTAAAGTTCAGTAACCAGTGAATAAATTAACTCACTAGATAACTAGTGTTTTTTATCGACATGTAGTAGAAATGATGTAGATATCAGTAATTTCTTCCACATAAATTTCATATCCTGGATTATGTATATCTCATGGAGGTAATTCGTAATTGAACACAACACCAAGGACGAAAAATTAAGCCTTGTTCCCAACAAATTTAGGGTTGGCTAATGAATCTTTTTCTCCATTTTGTTCAGTTCATTGTTAAAACGAAGATCTGAAGTAGCGAGATTATATTTGCAGATAACTAGAGATAAAAATATTGATGACTGTATTTCTAGACAGACTTCATAGAAATTTGAAATTCTTTGGGTAGAGATGTTCGGGCGTGTTTGTTAGAGGCTAACTAAATGCACTAGAGCTTGAGAATGGAAGACGTTGTAAGAAATGATTGAGAAGACATGAAAATATCCAACGAAATAAATGCCTTGGAAAGATTACACATTTGAAGGCATGTTGAAAAGACATTGAGTTTTATTGTGATGGAACATTGGAATGTAAACTGATTACTGTACTTGTGTCGTGTTTGGTAGAGAGATTGGATAGTTGGCAGTATAGGGAAGAAAAAAAATGCTGAAGTCTTGTTCATTATATTGTCGAACCATGTTCAATATTGCGTAACAAAATTGACTTATAGCACTTATAATGACACCATTTTCTTATGATATTATTGTAGGAAATCCAACTACTCCCTAAACTCGCAAGGAGCCAGCCTGCAGTCAACAAAGCCAAACTTCAGAATGCATCTTCAGTTGAGGAAGCATTAGAAATTGCTCGAGCTTCATTGCAGGTTGGAGCTGCAGCTTAGTTTGTATCAGTAGCTGGATTTTTTCAGAGTCGATCATAGAGCAGTAATTTTTTTCCTTGTTGGTCTACATTTTATGGCTTTATGTGGAAGCTAGCCTGATATTAATGAGCCTAAGCCTCTGCTGTAATCTGAATACCTCCTTTCTATTACTTTACCATGCCAATCTAGAGAGAGAGAGAGAGAGAGAGAGAGGGCATTTGATGGTAAATTAGTTGGACAATAACATATTGCTTAATAAAGTGCTTTTTTTGTTACTATTTTTATCTGTGAAAAAGTAATTATGACTTATTTTTACTAGTGTTCTAAAAACTGGGTCTAGACACGAAGCGTGGGCAAATCTCTTTACCTTGACAGTAAGCGCAAATTAAGGTTGACCACTTAAGGAGTGCCTAAGTGCTTCTAAGCGTGTTTTATTAATATTTTTTAAAAACCTTTTATTTTATTGTAGTTTATTAACTTTTTTATTTTTTTTTCTATTTTAAAAAAGCTTTTATTTGACTTTTCAAATTTTTATATGACTTTATTTGTACGAAGGTAAAAATGACTTTATCCGATAAAAATTTAGATAAGATTTAAACTATGGTGCTATTTATATTATGTAATTATGATTTTGAAACTTACTGTTTTATTGAAAACTTAGAAAATATGTATGAAGTTTTTATAAATTTGTTAAGTAAGACTTTCTAGTTGAAAGTTGAAAAATAGTCTAGTTTTTGCGATTCGAACATTTGAAAATTGTATAATTGACTAGTTGTAGGAATTATTAGGTAAATGTAGTATTCTATAAATTTAGTTGTTTGATACGTATGCTTTCAATTATTAAATGATTTTAGAATTATTAAGTACTTAAAATAATAATAAAACTAGGAAACGCTTTTTTAAGCCTGGGTCTCGTTTAAGTTTGCCTCAGCTCGTAAAGCTTTATGTTTGGTCTTCACTCTTAGCCACACTTTATTTTGTTAGAACACTGATTTTGTTTTACTAGTTACAAGTGCACATGATACAATTCTTACGTTTTCACTTCGTTTTTATCACTCACATAGAAGACTATGCCCATGTTTTGTTCAATTTAAAAAGTTAATTATAATTTTAAGTTAAAACTAATAATTAATTTTAATAATACATTTTATGGGATTCACAAATTCTCAATCATGGATCGTGTCAATTTTTATTAAAATTTACTAAAAGTTTGATTTTTCGCTAAATCAAACCAGCACCAAGTTTTAAATCAAATTCTGAGTGGTCTTATTTAACCTGCAGCTGACGAACTTCTGAATGGTACTAGTCTGATCACACAACCCTTCTACAATTCAATTTTTAATGCATTTCATAGATTCCCCTCTGAGAAATTCAAGGGTAGCCTGATTTCTTATCTTAGACCAGTTTGTAAGATTATTGCTGCCTCGACACTATAACTGGGAAAGATTGGTAGGAGCCCAACCAGCTTGACCTTCTTCCTTTATAACTAGGAAAGACAGGTGCTTGATCTCGCGAATTAATTCCGAAGAAATTATATGTAAGAACCATAGCATTTCGTGATTAGAAGAGTCAAGGGAACCTACCTAGCTTCAACTCTGTATCATCATCCAATTTTCAGGTCAAGTTCTACCATAGTAATAAATCTCAGGGATTTTAACATATTTCAACTGTTTGATCGTCATCAGTGCATCGAGGTCTCTAAATTAATTAGGACTGGTATGGATCCGAGGAATATGTGCATGACTTTTCTAATTCCCTTTCTAATGTGGGGTATGAAGGTAAGTTGTTTTTGTTATTGTTATTGTCGCTATTATAGAAAATTACACTAGCCTTAATTTTAAACTTCACTTCGTTCAAATTTTCTTGCCATTTGAATCTTTTCATTTTTTTAATATTTGGATCTAGCTCTCTATTTTACCGCATTTGAGTTCATCGTAACACATTCTTTTCAATGTATGTTTATAAAATTATTGATCACATAATTTGGTCTGCTTCAAGTTTCATCACTACTTTGAAAAAATCACACATTTCGGAAAATGAATAGTGGGTTTGTTGAAGATATATATTCAAACTATATGAATCTTGCACATTGAAGTATTAATTAGAATTAATGAAAGATTTTGTGTCCCTTCCGAGACTCAGGTAAATGATCCGGATTTTGACATTGTGATTCACTTTTTCCTGTGTTAGGAAACTATATAAAGTGAATATGCATAATTTTTCCGCCTCAAAACTTATAAAATGAATGACCCTATTTATAGTGCTACAAATTCATAATAATTTATGCATCCCTACAAGTAGCCTATTGTGCCCGAATATATATAAATAACTTACTTTTAATTAAAAAATATAACATATTTTGAAAGTATTACATTCATGTCAAAAAAATAAAGAAATTTACTTGTTTTCAACTTTTATCAACAAAACAATCATCTATTTTTTATAGTCTCGTCTTATTTATTCGTGTCTACTTGTTTATGGACTTATCATGTTGCATGGGACGCGAAGGAGATGAAATTAACGGTAGTTGGGAGGGGTGCAGTTGCAGTTCAGATGGTAAGGGTATTGAAAAATATTGAGTATGCAGAATTAATTTCTGTAGAGCCTTGAAAATAACCCGAGGAGAAGGAGAATGAGAATGAGAAATGCGTTGACGACTGGAAAAAGGATCAAGAATAAACTGCAGAGTTTGCAGAATTACAATCCTTATTGGTTACAAAGTTACAAGTGCGAGTGCAGAAGAGAACATAATTCTTGTGTTATCTGTTGATTATGTGATTGGAATGTTAAATTATACATTGTTTTCAATTACGCTCTTATAGATGTTGGCGTGCCAACACATGAACTTGACGGTGTGATCAAACTAAGGCAAAATAATAGAATTGACCAATATATTATGCTACTTTTGTGTCACCATTATTTTGAACTTAATTGGACACAAACCAATAAATTGGGCAGTTTTTATATTTTAGTCCTAGCATCAATCTGGCAGTTATATATTCACCAATATATTATGCTACTTTTGTAAGTTTCATGAGGACTACGTTTCAACATTTAACATTTCAACTTAGGAAGCACTACCACAATTTTTATACATGGTTTGTCAAAATTCATCATGAAACGATACTTTTTTTTTTATCTCAAATGTGTAATCTACCCAAGAAACACAAGAAAATATAATCCCGATTTCAACCGTTCATGTCGAGAATCGAGAAAAACTAATAGTATCTATCTCCAATCATTAAATTTAGTTACATGCATGTTTGACAAAGCTTTGAGTTATAATTTAAGACACACAACTACTACCTACTTATTATCCAAATAGTTCGTAAATTCACAATTTATAATTAGTTCATTTCATCATAACTTTCTTCTCTAATCATTAAAGTCATGAAACACAAAAAAATATAATCTTGACTTGAAGCGATCATATTGGAGAATCGAGAAAAACTGATAGTATCTACCTCCAATTATTAATATTAGTTCATTATAATTTAAATTGATCGAATATACTTTTTATTCACATATTTAGCTCTGATTGTCTTCTATTTTTTCAAAACTCTATTTTTACATACTTAATCACATTCATACAATAAGATAGTTTACACGTAAATTGCAAAAATCAATTCTACTTTTTAATCACACATTATCAAAAAAATTCATTATTCAAAACAATATTTTTCTAAAAATTGACCACCAAACAGGAGCTTAATATGATGCATTATTTCTATCCACTTATTATCCAAACATTTCATAATTCACAACTTATAATCAGCTCATTTCATTGTTACTTTCTTCATTAATGTCATGAAATATAAATAAATATAATTCTTCATATATATAGAAATTACTAGTTATTTGGCCTCCATTTTAATTAGATTTTGGGAAAAAAGTATTTTGAAATAATAATTTTTTTTTTTTCAAAAAAGAAAAAGTTCTAAGTTTACGTAAAATATGTATGGTTGATAAAAAGATAAATAAAAATAAATTATAATAGTAATGGAGCCAAACAGTGGCTCAATATAAGATGTCACTATCTGCAATTTGAATTTATCGTGCAATTCTAAGGAGTCTTATTCAGACAGTAGTAGGTGAAGACCTTTATTTCTGAAAATGACATAATACTAAAAAAATTCAATCATTATTGCATTCCTCAGACTCCCTTGTGAGAAATTTCCTGACGAGTCAATAAGGCCTATTCTCTTAATTATTTGATCATTCTATAACATTTTTGCTCAAACAAAAAAATGCCTAAAATCTACGATGATTGGGAGAGATTGGTTGTAGCCGTGCTTCGAAGGGAGGAACTTAGAAGAATTGCTTTAGATAGCTCGAGGGATCCTAGTTTTAATAGTTCCGAATCTTCTAGTTTAAGTTTCGGGGCAAGTTATAATGGACATGATCCAGATGTTGATAGGTTTCCACCATCATATCATCGTCGGCACAACGTGATCTCCGCAGGATATGAAACCGAGAAAGATCTTCAAGACTCTTCTATTTCCCTTTCTGAAAGAGACAAAAAGGCAGGATATGAATTGAAAGAAGAACTACATGACTCTTCTGTTTCCTTTTCTGATAGAGGCAAAAAGGCAGGATATGAATCGAAGGAAGATTTACACGACTCTTCTATTTCTGTTGCTGAAAATTACAAAAATGTAACACATGTTTGTGGTTTCGGGCTTATCAGATCTCAATTTTCGTGCTTATCTGAATACTTATACTTGGATTCTTCTTCTGCAGAAAGTGGTCATAAAAGTACAGATAGAGGATGACAGACAAAAACGGAAGGCCATGAAAGCAGTGACAAGCCTTCCAGGTTAAAAATTTTCTTCTTTGTCTAGTTTGTTATATCTTCTTTATTCTTTTCTTCCTTCCTAGTCAAGGGCCAGAAATATGTCTGGAATCTAGGCATATTTCTAGATTTGCTCCTTAAGGATCCTCCTTCGAGAAATATCGTGATAAAGAATTGAGAATGATAACAATAACAAGACGAGGAATTTACTTTGAAAATCCAAAAACCTAAGGAATCTCAAAAAATCCGACCAAGAACCTACATACTAATGAATAATGCTATGTAGCCCCACTGAGATTACAACTCCAATTTAGGTGACGTTAATGTGGTATTAAATGATTGGTGAAATTAAATAAGTCATTTAATTTCACCTTTTATTTAACCTATGATTTAGAGCCACCTAGATTGGGGTTGCAATCTCAATGGGATTAAATAGCATTACTCACTTACTAATATACCGCGTATATAGTACATACCATTTGACTTCAATGAATCCCAAGTGGCACTCCCAAGATAGTTTATGATTATGTCACATAAAATGAAAAGGAAACTACAACAAAAAGACTAATCTTGTATTCAGTTGGAAACGATAAACCAATTCCTATATAACATATAGCATAGAAAAAAAACAAATCATATTCTATTTAGGGAACAAACGAATTCCTAACCTCTATTGGAAATTTGGAAACTAGATATTCAATTCCGAATCAATGTGGAAAGTTAATTCCTACAAACATGATATCACAAGAAACGACGTCTTGAACTTAACTTTCATTGCCATCTATTTGTGAAAGTAACGTGTTTTAAACAAGTGAGTGCGTGTTTTCGCTTAAGCCATTGTTTGAGTTTCATTTTCTTTCAAGAATTCATTTTTTTAAAACTCATTTTCAATCACACATTCTCCAAAAAATCACTATTTAAAAATACATTTTTTTCCCGATATGGGGCTCAAACAAAAGTTACATATTCTGATAGGAAAATAGTTTGTCTTTTTAATATTTGGATCTAACCTTATTTTAAGTATGTTTTAAATAAATTGTCTTTTTTGTTGGTTGACGTCGAAAGCAACAAAGTTACATATTCTGATAGGAAAATAACAATTAATTTCAAATTAAATACATAATTTTTTGCCTTTAAAAAGTAAGAAAAAGAACATATTTATCTCAATATATTTAGAAACATATTGCTTACAGAAGATATAAATGTAAAAATTATAATTTTTATAGTTCTATTTATTTTGGATATCTTTATCTGGTCTGCTTATATTTTCTTTTGTAGGGATTGAATCTGTTTCTGTGGACATGAAGGAGAAGAAAGTAACTATAGTTGGGGACTTTGATCCAATTCACGCAGTGACCAAATTGAGAAAAATGTTTCATGCGGAAATAATCTCAATAGGGCCTGCAAAAGAACTCGAGACGAAGGATAATAGAGTTGAAGTCAATGAAAGAAGAAAGGATCAAATTGAGGTCGACGAAAGAAAAAGGGATCAAAGGGAGGACGACGAAAGAATTAAGGTACAAAGAAAGGTCGACGAGAGAGAAAGTGTTAAAAGTGAGGTCGATGAGGGAAAAAGTGCTCAAAGTGAACAAGTTGCAGAGCTTGTGAATCTCTACCAGAGTTACCACCCTTATCACTACCAAAGTTACAACCCTTACATGCAACAATATTACTATACTAACGCTCCAGAAGACGACCCTAAATCTTGTGTTATTTGTTGATTACGTGATTTAAGTGTTTTCTTTACAGTGGGTTTCTTTCTATTGGAAAGGGGTGTAAATGTTATCCCTAGCTACAATACTCATATATGTAACATATATAAAGTAGATTTGAACTTGAAAGAGTTGTGGTTCACTGGAAATGCGCTTTCAGAAGGCATTTTGGAATCAGTATGCGCTTTTCACTGTTGGTACTCCAAATCTTCGTGTAAAATTTAATTTCACCGTATCCATGTTGAAGACGACGGGGCAGTCGTTACACCATACATGTGGATCGCTACTTAGCAACAAGGAATTTTCTACAAATAAGTCAAAAGTAGCTTATCAAAGATGTTTTAGAACAAATAGTTACTTAAAGTTAGTTTTAACTTTTAAGCTTAACCAAACCTGTCGTTAATGTTTTTCCTAATGCTATTCTCAGTTAGGACTCTCAGTAGTCATGCTTATGTAGTATACACCAAATCCCTTAATCATTCATAGCGAGGATTATTGATAAAAAAAAAAATTAAGGGACTAGATATATGCCACATAAGATGACTAATAATATTCATCATTGTGAATAGAAATATTCGAATATTTCATTAGACTGAAAATGAAATTTCCGAGTTGTTTAGGGGCTCTCTGCTCTAAATTAAGGTTTACCTATGTTTATGCGAGGATTTAGTGAATCATAGTCAGCCAAATGTATCACAAATGTAAACTTTTTGAGGAATTTCAGCCTAACCAATGATTATCATTATGTTTGTTATTATTGCAAAATCAAAAGGCCTATCTTCAAAAACCGTCCAGAAATTCAAGTGCTACCTGATAAGAAAAATCATTAAAAAAGTGCTCAGTGAGTGAAAAATTTCGAAAAATAAGTATACTTTCTCATTTTAGACATGTTTATCGGAAATTGAGTTCACATCACTTGGCAATTCACTGTATAACATTCATTAATAATAATAGTAGTAAAGATTGAGAGACATTCCTAACGCAATTTAGCAGTGTTCGAAAATAATATAATCATCAGATGAAATTTGTACGGTTATCACATCGCATGCCAATATACTAAAAAATCTTTCAAAAAATGTACTCTCCGACTAAAATCTTTAATGGTCATCGGCGTCTATGCATGGGCGCCTGAGGCCCCTCAGTTCACGGAAGTTGGTCCCGAAGACCTATGATAATGTAACTCTCTGCTCTAAATTAAGGTTTACTTATGTTTATGCGAGGATTTAGTGAATCATAGTCAGCCAAATGTATAAACTTTTTGAGGAATTTCAGCCTAACCAATGATTATCATTATGTTTGTTATTATTGCAAAATCAAAAGGCCTATCTTCAAAAACCGTCCAAAAATTCAAGTGCTACCTGATAAGAAAAAACATTAAAAAAGGCTCAGTGAGTGAAAAATTTCGAAAAATAAGTATACTTTCTCATTTTAGACATGTTTATCGGAAATTGAGTTCACATCACTTGGCAATTCACTGTATAACATTCATTAATAATAATAGTAGTAAAGATTGTGAGACATTCCTAACGCAATTTAGCAGTGTTCGAAAATAATATAATCATCAGATGAAATTTGTACAGTTATCACATCGCATGCCAATATACTAAAAAATCTTTCAAAAAATGTACTCTCCGACTAAAATCTTTAATGGTCATCGGCGTCTATGCATGGGCGCCTGAGGCCCCTCAGTTCACGGAAGTCGGTCCCGAAGACCTATGATAATGTATTCTAATACAAAATTATGACCCCTCAGTGTATTATCTTAGACGATCATGACCCCTTTGTGCATTATAGAACACATACATGACACACTAAAATAGATAGAATCATTGGTACTTTTGCTTACAGAAGATATAAATGTAAAAATTATAATTTTTCTAGTTCTATTTATTTTGGATATCTTTATCTGGTCTGCTTATATTTTCTTTTGTAGGGATTGAATCTGTTTCTGTGGACATGAAGGAGATGAAAGTAACTATAGTTGGGGACTTTGATCCAATTCACGCATTGACCAAATTGAGAAAAATGTTTCATGCGGAAATAATCTCAATGCGGCCTGCAAAAGAACTCGACACGAAGGAGAATAAAATTGAAGTTGACGAAAGAAGAAAGGATAAAATTGAGGACGACGAAAGAATTAAGGTACAAAGAAAGGTCGAGGAGAGAAAAAGTGTTAAACGTGAGGTCGATGATGGTGCACAAGTTGCAGAGATTGTGAATCCCTACCAGAGTTACCACCCTTATTACTACCAGAGTTACAATCCTTACATGCAACAATATTACTATACTTACGCTCCAGAAGATGACCCTAAATCTTGTGTTATCTGTTGATTACGTGATTTTAAATGTTTTCTTTACAGTGGGGGGTTTCTCTCTATTGAAAAGGGGTGTAAATGTTATCCTTAAGAGGCAATTCTCGTATTTGTAAATGTAATAAAAGAAGATTTGAACTTGAAAGAGCTGTGGTTCACTGGAAATGCGCTTTTGCGTAGTTCCTACATTGTTGGTACACCAAATCTTCACGGAGAATTTAATTTCAGGGCAGTCCTTACACCATTCATGTGGATCACCACTTTGAATTTTGCTGCAAATAAGGCAAAAGTAATTTATCAAAGATGCCTGGAACAAATAGTGTTGTTAGTATTCTTCCTCTGTAGGATTAGATTGTTGTAAAATTGTAGGATAATTATTGATGATTCTTTGATCTTATTAGAATACTTTGATAAGTCATATCTATTCTAGAGAAGTCTATTCTACTCTGATTGTAACTCTCATTTTAAACTCAATAAATACGGGGTCTTGATTTTCAATAAAATACAAATTTGAATTTTGATTCTCACTACATTTTCATTTTATTCTTTTCTTATATTTCTCTCTTGTTCATTTAGTTCTCAACATGAAAAATCTCACCCAAAATATAGAGAGAAAATCAGTGCATAAATTCATATGATATGGACAGCTTGCGAGCTGTGATCAAAACGTTGATATTTCGAGGTTATGTAGTCTAATTGTCATAAAATTTGGGCAAAAAGTTTAAAATTTGTTGTTCTTCAAATTTAATAATTAAGATTAAAATCCAACAATCCCTTAATAAGAAATCTGTGAATAGTAGTCAAATTCAAAAAATAAAAATAAAAAAAATTCATTGATATCCTAATGTCAAAATATATTTTGGAACACCACGTACAGAATCCATCAATTCCTGTCCACAAGATCATATATTCTTCTGAATTGGAACTTTAATATAAGAATTGCATATTGACTCCATTACACAAATTGCATGATTAGATTAAATAATTATTCTAGTGAATAATTTATGCAGTAGGAAAAATATCACATCATATACCAAGTTAAGGATATTATTTTTAATTAAAAATTCAAATAAAATGATATTATATCAATTATAATGAAAAAATTAATATAATTTGAATGTGTGGTTAATAAGTAGAAAAAAATTTAGACTTACGTGTAAAATATTTTTACTGTGAGAATCTGTTATTGAAAATGAGTTTTAGCAAATAAAAAATAAAAAAATTAGTTTAGTGATTGTCAAACAGACCCTAAATTATTTATAAATATTACGTCAATTTTTATCCATATATTTTGATAATTCGTTTATTTATCCATCACTCATTTTTATATATGTATAATTTTAACATTTTATAAGCAGTTCCCAAATTCTATTTATTTCTATGTTCTAAAAAGTCTACCAAAGCATGTCTAGGCGCAGGACACAGAGAAATGCCTCGCCTAGCACCAAGGCAGGAAAATGGTGGTCATCGTAGATCAACAAAGTGTGATTAGGCAAAAACGACGTGCACCTTTTTATTTGGGAAGATTTATTTTCTTATTTTGAAGTTGAGTTGAAAAAATGTTAAATATTGTTAAAACATAAAATGAAAATAAGTCCAATTAAATAAGTTACCCTAGTCGGCTAGTCCAGACCTAGACCATGAATATGGTTTTTGCCTACGGATAAAACATAATTGATTTTGAGTATTTATAATTTTGAAAATTGTGTTTTTGTTGGAATTTTGAAAAATATGTATAAATTTCCTATATTCAAGGAATATATTTTTATACATATATTTATTGATTTAAACTAATTAAAATTATTTAAAAATAGCGCGTAGATTTTATCTGAGTTCTTAAAGCTTGAGACTTGAATTTCGTGCCTTGTCCCGTCTTATGATTTTTAAAACTGCTTAAAATCTTAACCCCTGTTTGACAATTATTTTTGTAGAAAATAGAGTTTTAAATAGTGATTTCAGGAGAATGTATGGTTAAAAATAGGAAATTTTTTTATAATAAAGCATAAAATATTTTGTCGTGTGGATGTATGATTAAAAATACGTATGTAAAAAAAATTGAATTTGAAAAAAAAAAATGTTTGTCAAACGGGGCTTATAGTATATATAGTAGTATTTTCGAATGACTTTTATACCCCAATAGTCGTAGCCATTATGATTGTTGCATCCCTTGCAACCCTAATTCTTCCATATAAATATACGATTTTGGTTTTTAATAAAACAAACAAGTTTATTGGTTTTTATTTTTTATTCTCTATTGTTCATAACACATTATCAGCACAATTCTCTCAAAATCAAAATAAATTTGTAAGAAGGTAATTTAATTTATAATATATTATCAGCACAACCCTCTCAAAATCAAAGTAAATTAGTTAAGAGATAATAATTTTTAAACAGAATCATCTGTCACGTGTATCAAAATTAATTTGGTGACAAGTGAATTTTTTTTATACAAATACATTATTATTATGTTCGGCATCTTGATTCTGTCGAAATCAATTCACTTCGATTTTGCGACTGCCTTTATTTACATGTGCAATCTGAATTTGCCAACGTGAAATTATTGCGTATTGACATACGATACCCATTTGGATGTTGGTAAACTAGTTTCATGTGTCTGATCGTCCAGTAATTAATTTTTTCATGATTAATGATTGCAATTCACTATTGGTGCCTCCCCTAATTTTGATTAATTGTGATCCATATAACTTGTGCTTCTGTGTACACGTTTCCCTAAGCCTTCAACTTTTATTCATTTGTTGAACTTTGATTTTTTACTTTCGCAGCCCCTCACGAAGGAGTGGGCCCCACAAGTATTTTTTTTTTAAAAAAGGCGGCCCCACCCTTTGTGGGGGTCCTACTGTCACAGGGCATTACTCTTGATTTTTGTATCAATAATACTTGGAATCAATCTACAGATACATGAATTTGGTACATAATTGTACATAAATTTGAAATGGACAACACAGGTTCTGGAAAAAAACACACACACAGATGCACAAGATGCTGCTGTGGCAATATCCTGTACAAATTATGTGAGTTATTCCTTGTACTTGGGGAATAACTCTAATACTTATCCGATGTCAACTTTTCCTTTGACCATATGTCATGTATGTTTTATTTTTTAACAATATTTGGTGTACAATGATTTTGACATCATTGTTAACAGCATGTCATGTGGCACGTCGTTATTGGACGGTTTAAAAAACAATCCATCATTTCAACCAATATTTTTTTTGCCACAATTCATTGTTGAACTTCTATAATGATTTTTTTGTACAAATGGAAAAATTCTTTTTGCCACAACCAACATTGTCAATAATGTTGTACAAATAGCACAATTCTTTATTTTTTCATGCCACACTATAGAGTTATGCAAACTTTTTTAAAAATATATGCACGTGTGACTTCGACGTGTATAGTTGAATGATAATGCTTGATTTTTGTTTCACTGCCATAATTACTCAGTTAATATAAATTGCAATTATAATTGCTATATATGGGGTACATGGAAATAATATTAAAATTTATGCTCGTTAACTCTTGAAATAGCACAATATTATAATTAAAATTTCAGATGAATATTAATCGTAGATTTATCTATTACAAATATTCTATTGCTCCTAAAGTAACACAACATTATAATTAATATTCCATAAGAATATTATTTGCTCCCGAAGAAACACAACTCTGTAAATATTATATTTTACTAGAAAACATACTTGTGGAGAATTAAAATTTTCTAAATAATAGTTTGTTGCTACTAAGAATATTAATTACTCCAAAAAAGCATGATATTATAATTTCAATATTTCAAAAGAATGTTGATCAATTTATATGTAAACTCGCGAATTATATTATTCAATTCCCAACATGTCCATTCTTCTGTATACGTATTTATACATTGATGTTCTAGTTATATTTTACTTACTATCGAACAGCGTAATTAAATACGATCTAAAGTAAGTTATTTTTTTACTCTCGAAAAGTAAACCTTTGTATAATTTATTATAATAATATATGATTACTCTTGAAGAGCATGAATTATAATTTTCAATATTATAGAAAAATATTGATATATTGTTCTTGAAGGAACAATAATAAAATACAACTTACTCTTGAAGTAGCACATATAACTAATGTCTTATCGAAATTTATTAGTTTGAACACTTGATTGATTATTGTATGATTGTACAATATTTAATCATATTCTTCGAAATTAATTGTATTTTATTTTATTTTATTGTGAAGTTACTTAAATTGAAAACATCAAAAAATTCAAGATGAATTGTCAAGATATTTGTTTAGTTAATAATGCAAATATGCACGCCATTTTTCAAAACAAAAAGTATTTTCTAAACTTAATATTGGCAAAAAAAAACAACGTTAATACGATATCGAGTGCACGGAATATCATTAAAGACTTCAAAAGAACTTGTGTTATTTTTATAAAATAATGCAAAATTATATATTAACGATATAGTTTATTTTACCAAATTCAAAAGAAATTTGCCAAATTTTAAGATATCAGCTACAATTAATATCACATTTAGATAATGCAAGAAAATAATATATAATATCTTTACATTTATTTTGTATCTGTCCAAAAGCAGATAAAGGAAACTCCTTTTTAGTATGTACTACACATTTATAAAATTGACATTATCACGAACCCAAAGTTCGTTGATTCTATAGTGACTCTATATATCATGGAAGAATTGTATTATTATTTCGAAATCAATTGTGTAGAAATTCATAGAATCTGAATAGCATGCACCGTTGTGATAAAATATTGATATTTTCGCATGTCGTGGTCCGATCGTCATGAAATTTGGACATGACGTTCACAAATCATTTTGCTTCAAATCCAAAGATTCCTATCAAAATCCAGAGGTTCTTTTGTGAAAAAATAGCTAGGTGAAAAGAAGTAAAGTTTTAAGTGCTATAATTTTTTTTTTTTAAAAATTATCTTTGAAAAATATAAGATTTGTCAACTATTCAAAACTTTAAAAAGATTCCAAATTCAAGTACGTATATTCTTTAAAAATCTTTCTATTTCTATTATATATTATATTTGTGAATTTTTTTATTATTTAAATATTTTGATTTAACAATTATATTTGTGAATTTTTATATTATTTAAATATTTTGATTTAACTTATGCCCCCGAGAAAGCACAACTAAAAATTATATTTGTACTAAGTAAATATGGTGTTGATGTTCTACAGGAAATACAACCCATCATATATAAATTTATATTCCAAAAGGCATTATCTGCTCCTGAAGCGAATGTTATTACAATTTTAATATTTCAAAAGGATATGATTTATTGTTTTGGAAGAAGCAAAAATAATCCATATTAAAATTCTTGAAGCATGTCGTATTATGTTCATGAAGAAGCACAAATTTATACATATTAATATTTTAGAAAAATATTATGATTAATTTTTTATTTAAATGTATCAATATTCTTTAAGAATATTGTTCTATTATTTGTGAGTAATCATAATATATATATATCGATATTCCTGAAAAATATTGTTTTGATAATATATAAGAGTTGGTAATGCGTATGTAGGAGAATAAATTTTTTTTTTTTTTATTGATAGTAATTTATTCTCTACTAAGTTAACGAGAAACATACTATGTTCTTGAAATGTGTGGTACAATTTAAACAAACACTATATTGAACTTGAAGTTCAATTTGATTTTATTGTTTGGCGTGATTAGTTGGACTATCGCTGGATCAATAAGGATATGAAAATTGAACATCCAAATGAACATTAAATGAAGAACCAGAAGATTCTTTAATTTCAATAAAATTCTAAATGTTATCCGTTCTCTTTATTGAAAATTAATCAGGATAATAAGTGGGGCTCTATTATTCTCCACGTTAACCATCTAAATATTATTTGTAACTAACAGATTTGATACATACACTAGATAATTGTATGGTATTCGTAACCTGAAATTTGCGAAATTATTGCTCAAATTTTAAATTTTGAGCATATTTTCAAATTATACAGTCAAGACGATGTGTTTTGTCAATGCAAATGATCTTAAATATCAACATTTTAATAAGTATTAGTTGAAATGTAGAGAAATGGTTTAGCACTATTTCTTGTTAAACACTTCCTATTAATTTAATTGAAAATAAAATAGTTCTTATACTTGTTTAGGAAATGCTATTATGCATTATGTCAATAATTTTTTTTCTCCCTGTTATAATTGGCTCATTGCCAAAGCCTAATTTTTCCATCTAATTATTTTGATAGTGTAGTATATGTAAAATTAATCAACCACAACGCACTGAGATGGAAAGTAAAGAATAAATGAATAGTTTGAATTATTATATAATATCTCAAACTCTAAGGAGTTGTATTTATAAAGTGATTTGCTGATTGTCAATTGACTAAATAATTCTCTCAGCATTAGAGAGCGGAACTAAGAAATTAGAAATAATGTACAAATGTACCATTATCAAAATTCTCGCAAAAATAACTCAAACCATAAGTTTGAATGATGAGTCACTTAGATGCATTTACTGATAAAAAAGATCAACAATGTCTCATGCACCAACTTTAAATGCTCCAACTCCAATTAACGTCCTAAAGAATAATTAATTAATATTATATTTGATATATCTATAACACGTCTGAAGTGTGAATACATTCGATTCTAACATAAAAATCTCCAAACGAAAATGGAGTAATTAGCAAAGATGGTCCATTAAGGAGGCGTATACTCTTGATAAGTATTTAGACATCACAAATTACAAAACTCCATAAGAGATTCAGGTATCTGATATGTTGAAAATTGAGATATCTTAATAAGTTATGTCATTATGAGGAAATAAATAAAATCGAAAAGAAAAAGTTGTTGACAATACTTGTGCACATAATGTACTACATCATATTATGAATAGCGAAGAATAGAAATAAAATGAAGCTATCATACTTAAATTTAATTTACTAGATAAATCTGAAATTTCTGAACGTTATCCTAGTAAAATTGATCTTAATAAAGAAATTTGAAATTTTTGCATCTACAATTTAAACCCCTAAAAATGTATACTTATGCGAAATGAAAATGAAAAAGGTAAAGTCATAATATAAAATGTACAACTCTTGACAAAATGAGCTTTGTGAAAACTTGTATAAATAGATAAGTTATCATGTAATGGATATAATAACAAGTCTTTATTATATTAGTGTAGCAATACATGAAATTTGATATGCATATTATAAATGTGATTATATTAGCTTATTTTATATAAATTTAATAATATCTTTGAAAGATTTAATATGCCTGAAACATAATTCAAGTGATTATCATGAGGGGGTAAATATGCGTTGTACTCTTTTTCTCTTGACGAAAGTTTTTAACGACACAACTTTTGTAGTGTACTTAGAAAAATAATGTACTCTTTTTCTTTCATTAAGATTTTTCCCAAAGTGTTTTTCTTAATAAGGTTTTAACGAAACATATTTTTTGTGTAATAAATGTCCATAATATACAAGACATTTATCCTCATCATAACTTTTATATGTACGAAACTCTTGAAAAAATCAATAAGAGTTATTTTTTGAATCATCATTTTACTGCAGTCATCAAGTTTCGTTCTGTTGGATTTTTTTGAAGACGTTAACCTACAAGATATTAATATAGCAAACATTGATATACAAAACATGGATCACTTAATACATGAATTAAAATCAAATTAGTAATTGTGCTCTTTTTCCTTTGATCAAGTTTTGTCACATGACATGATTTTAACGAGATGACATTTTATTACTCCAAATTAATTGTACTATTTTTCATTTGTTGTCATTTTTGTCCCATCGAGGTTTTGTTAAATAATGTTTCAAGAAAATAGTTATTGTGTAAATAGTCATTCAATGTGGAGTGTTATAAATATAGCCCTTGTTTGAACACCATTTTTTTTTAATCAAAATGCATTCTTTTACAGTAATTTGACTTCATTTAAACTACACATTTTTAATAAAATAATATTACATGTAAATTCAAAACATTTCTTTATTTTTTAACCACGCATTCTCCATCATAACACTATTACAAAATGTATTTTTTGAAAAAAAAAATGGAGCTCAAACAACCCCATAGTAGTATTTATGAATGTCCTTTTTACCTCTGTAGCCCTAATCACTATGACGTTGTATCCTTTGTAGCCCTAATTTTTCCATATAAATATGAGATTTTGATTTTTAATAAAGTCGAAATTACATTACAGCCTGTTTTAAAAGATTACAGTGCTAAAATCATGTGTAAGATTTAATTAATCATAAATCAGGTCATAATTCAACTATTAATATCAATAATAATATTATAAAATTTACCCCACTCACCCCACCCCAACCCAACCCAACCCACCCCAACCCAATATACTATCTCTTTTCTTTTTCTATCATTTTATTTCCCCCATACGTTTTACATTTCTCTATCTAGTTTTTTGAACAATCTTTAGTTTCTCTCTGCCCTTTTTTCTTCTTCATTATTCGACTCTCTCTCTCTCTCAAGTTGTTGTAGTTAGCGTGGGATTTCTTTATGCACTTTGCTTAGTTTGCCAACTTAATTTCTAGTGGTGCTAGATTTGGATTGGGTTGGGGTTGTATAAACAAGGATTGTGACTAATAAATTTATTTAATATGTGACCAATAAATAACATGTGACATGTGCACAATGACACGTGAACTGATAACATGTCACATATCTTTAATCACTTGTTACAGGTCACGAATCACTGATTTATGTTCATATATCAATATTAATTGGTTACATATTATAGTTTACATGTCACATGTCATATTGTATAGGTCATAGATATTTACAGGTCATAAGTTATAATTCATAGATCACAAGTATAGTTCACAAGTCACATATCATATTTTATTGGTCACATACGTCCACAGATCACAAGTTATAGTATATATGTCAATACATGTTATAATTTACGTCACAAACTACAGTTCATAGGTCACACGTCACCATTCACGAATCACAGATCATATTGTATGTTACAAATATTTACAGGTCAATATTAACTGGTCACGTGCTATTATTCATAAGTAATATATCAATGTCTATAGGTTACAAGCCCAAGAGGATTTGGTCACAAGCCATTGGATTCATATCGCAGTCAATAAATTCAAGAGAATTGGTTACTTGACATTGATTTATTCGAACTGGTCACAAATTCAATTAATTAGATTTCAATGCAAAGAACTGAAGTTATTTGAACCGGTAAGTATTCTGTAAAATACATAAGAGGTTGTTTTTCAATTTTCAGTTTTAAAAAATAGATTTAAATTACACCAGTGCTACTCAGTCGTCGCTGAAGAAGATGATCAGTCGTCGGTGATGCTTAGTTGATGTTCTTCAACTGTCACTATATTTCTCCCTTTCTCTCACTCTATTATTTGAGTCGTCGATGCTCAATAACCGTCGAGTGACGATCAGTTCGCTGCTAAAGAAGATACTCTGACTAAGTCATTTAGATGTCCGTGACTTGAGAGTGGATGTCGGCGGTTGGTGGGAAATGGTGGCAGGATGGATGGCGGTGATTGTGCCCGAACTGGAAATAGATTGGAGTTATTTTATATATAATTATTTAATTAATTAATAGAATTTAATTATCACATGAGTTTTGAAAATATAAAATTGTTCTCTTAAAATTGAATTGGCCTAAACTCAAGTCTTGAGATATAATTTTTTTCCTTTAAAATATATAAGTTTTTTGACTTCTCTCTTTTTCTTACTAATTTATAACTGGTCTTTATCACGGGTTTTAAAGATATATTATTTAATTATAGCCGTGCCACATGAGCTTCAAAATTAGGATAATTCTACTTGTACATCCTTTTATTACAGAAAGTTTTCCCGAATGCTGACATGGCACCTTTTTAAAGTCAAACTCTCGTCACTATAAAAAAAAACATTTTTCTTCCCCAAAAATCCCCCCTTCCGGAAAATCCAGCACTCCATATTTTCTTCTCCATTGCTTCATGGAACTCTCCTCCTCCAACAATCTTAGATGACGGCAAAGTCGACGTCGAACACATCGACGACTAGCACTTCGAGGCCGGGAAGATCGACGCTGGTAAGTTTTTTTTTTTTTTTGAACCCTTGCGAAGTATGGAAATAAGTTCCATTTTTTCTAAATTTTGTCTTTAATGGAAATTAGAAGATGTTTCAACTTCATTTTAGTTCCTTTTGTGGTTTTTAGTTTCTATCACAATTCTTTTGAAATCTATTTGTACGATTTTAGTGAGGTGAATATTTTCTGAAGCACATGGTGATAATTTATTTTGAAGATGAACTTCTATTATGTTCGTGCAATGTTCAAGCAGTATTTGTATGCAAATTTTTCATTAATTAGACCCTCGGAGTATTGATCTAAAAACGAGCATTCAAATATGTTGACGTTGCTTTTGCTTCAGATTTCATGAAATGATACTTTAACAATCATAGGAGGAAGGTTTGAAGGTACTCTTCTGTCACAGAAAATGAATTTGTAATTTTCATGTCTCGTGGTACAAACTACACAAAAAAGCAATGAACCATTTAAGATTCAAGACAACTAGCAAAACTTAGGGCATGTTCTCTTTACCATTTTCAAACCGTTTTCTGTTTTCGATTTTTCAAAACAGTGAAAACGCGTTCTCTTTCTCATTTCCGAAAACGCGTTTTTGAAAACAAGTTAAAAATTTGTAAAGAAAACCCAAAATGACAAATTTGTCATTTTGAGTGTTTTCAGTTATAATCAAGTCAAAATTTTCAAAACGCGTTTTGGGCGTTTTCAAAATATTTTTTCAAAATGCCAAAAAAAACACATTTTCAAAAATCTCAAAATGAACATTCAAAACACAAAATACAAAAAGAATTCAAAATTTAAAATACGAAANACAAAGAAAACAACTTCTTAGAGTTCCAAACTATTGGAATCTAAGTGAAAACAAAGAATATTGATCAAAACACTGAAACCATGACAAACTTCTCTATTCACTAAGATCTACCAACATCTTCTGATGCTATTATCCTAATACAGTAGTGAAACAATCAAAACTGCTATTTCAAGTACATTTTCCTGCAATCTATCTCAACACCGTATCTAGATGGTTCTCCATCCTTCAAAAATTCAAATATTAGAACATTCAATAAAAGATAATGGAATAAAGTATAATATCAGAAAATTAAACGCGAGAAAATAAAAAAAATGTAAAACTAAAAAAAATTAAAGAAAATAATAAAAAATATAAAAATTAAAGGAAGAATAAAAAAACCATTTCAAATTGTAAAAAAAAATTATGATAAACACAAAATAATTAAGAAATTTTAAAAAATTAAGAAAAAGTAATAATACATTAAATCAAATACAAATTAATGACCAAAAATAAAAAATGGAAAAATAAATGCAAGAAAATTATAAAAATATATTTAAAAAACCAAGAATATTATAAAGTATTTAAATTGAAAAAAATTAAATTTTTGATAAGAAGAAAATAATTAAAGAATTTTTAAAATTATTACTAAACAAATTATAATAAAAAATTAAAACAAAATGAAATTATAAAAATTAAATAAAGAATATAAATATTGTTTAATTAAAATTGAAAAAATTAAAGATTTGTTTAAAAACAATTTTAAATTGAAAAGAAAAAAAAAAGAATTTGATATTTGGTAAAAAATAATATTTCATTTGGTAATTTTCAATTTAACATTCTTTATTCAATTTAAAAAAGAATTAATTTTTCTTAATTTATAAATTTTTTTTAAAAAAATCTGGGCCGAAAAGTCGGCCTATACAATTTTTGGGCGGACGGTTAACAATTGGCTCAGCAGACCAAATGTTAAGAGTCACTAGGCCGGCCGACTGTTAACAGTCGGCGTTAACAGTCGGCGTTCATGCTGCTCTCACTATAAATCGCCTTTTCCAACGAGGCTAAACTATTTTTGTCAAATTCAATATTTATATCACTACTACACTCAATAATCTACCTAAGTAATAAGCAATAAATAATATAAACATCGTAAAATCCACAAACAAATATCATAAAATCCACAAATTTTTCAAAATTATAAAAGAAAAATCAATCTCATAATTCACAAAAAAATAAATAAATAATAATCTTGTTGAAAATAATGTCCTCAGTGACCGGATTGTGCGGTGGTCGGATTGTGATGACGACAATTTCGACTATTCGAGGCTGTAAAATTTTCTTTTTCATCTCAATTCTCGTTTTCCATACGAGGGTAACTATGGCTTTTGGTAAATATATGTCATTTTAAATAATTAACCTTTTTAATTTTTTTTTTCTTCCGATCAAAGAAATGTGATCGGCCGGCCATTTCCATGTAATTCCTCCTATCCTACACAGTACACAGAGCTCAATCCAAATGGCTATGGCGAATTCAATCTACTATACAACTCCAATTCCACACAAATTCCTATCCAAATTTCACCACCATCACAAACCATCTAGCGCATGCTTTACGAGGAACTCGGTAACTCTCTCTAAAATCTACAGCAAGAAACTCCTCGTCGTCGGCGCCAGCGGCTACCAGCGCAGTGGAAGCTGAGACTCAGAAGTCTTCCGTGACTCCAGCCAAATTGCTGCCGTTTCGAGGCTGTGAAGCTCACTCCGATGGTAATCAATAACATCTGTACATGCGTATGTGCGTGTTTATAAAAAAGATTAATTCATTTCTGTATTTTCATTTTTATTGTTTAACTTTAATTTCATATTTTCTGATAAATTCAATTATGATGAATCTCAGTCCCAAATTTAGAACAATGTCACAGGCTACACACACTCACGCTGTGTGATATGCATTGCTATGTTGACTTTCTGTGACAAATTACACATCCCATTTGACTTGTATGTTTCGAAACTGAAACTCCGCTTTTGTTGGATTGGTTCGTTGTGATGTTGTTCTTTGGAAAGATGTGAGAACTTAGCTTTCTGCAGTTGATCAGAATGCATTAGGTCCCTGGTTTAAGTATTACTGCTAACATTTATGAAAATTGTAGATGTGTCAAGTCTTTGATGATAAATCATAGATGAATCCAACCTATATGTAAGGAAGCTTGTTGAAAGTTAATTTGAAAAAAATAAATGTGTTGCTTATGTGAAAGTTTAAGCTTTTGGATGAGGTGATTCTACTAACTTTTTAGAGTTATCTTTGGTAAAGGAAAATGACATCAATGTTCCTCTTAAAAGGAGTAGGCATTCAATAGAGAAGATTCTAGTATCGTCCCCTTGTTTGGGATTAGAGTAAACACTAGGAATAATTCACTGTTATAGTTTCTCAGTCTTAGCCTCTTTAGGTATAATTTTGTTATAGCCTGAATCTTGCAGTTTGGACCAACTTCCTTCTTATATAGTGCTGAAAGAGGTTAAGCTTGAGCTCACGTTTTGTTATAGCCTGAATCAACAGCGAACCACAATAAATCTTGAGTGTTCTTTCTGTTGTGATTGAATTTCTTTTGGTTGAATTGGGAAGATAACAGAGTCAGTCTAAGATAATGCTCTTAACATATATTTTCCCTCGGTCCCAAGTCCCATATGAAAATGTATCTTGTTTCATTGAGTAATTTGTATTATGCTAGTTAATTTACTTTTCAAAGCATAGATTTTCTATAATATTTTTTACAAATAGTGGAAATATTATGAGATACAACTTCAAAAAAATAGGATTTAGTTTGGGACACTGTAATATTAAAAACGTTGATAAAACTCCTGTTGCTTTTCTTGAGAGGTTCAGTTTACTCTCATGTTTTTGTAATGCATGTTAGCCCTCATCGGGAATTGGTAAATGCGGAGATTGCATAGAACAAACACAATTGTTATTAAACAACAAAGTTTATCACTTCTATTAAGAGTCGATAAACAGCAGAGTAATGTGCAATTTTTTGAAAATTATTGTCAAATAATTATTATTGAGGTTGAATATAATTCTTGTGTTTCTAGGTGATGTATTGCTACATTGTGTGGTGGATGCTATATTGGGAGCACTGGGACTCCCAGATATAGGGCAGATCTTTCCAGATGATGATCCTAAATGGAAAGGCGCGGCATAGTCCATATTCATTAAGTTGTGGGCTCTTCTCTAGTTTTTCTTTCTTATTTCTTAATTATAGTGTGTGGTGTTTTTGACACTGTTAGTTATTTTTTTTTACTGGTTTGCTTGTTCTGCAGAGTTTTCACTCTTTTCCAGCAAATTTGTTAGTATGTTGTGTTTCAAGACCTGGCACCTTAAGCTATATGTAAATTGGAGGTCCCGTGATTTCTTTATTTGTCATTACAATTTTTTTTTTTGCCTCATCGATGCATAATTTGCTCTATGAAATTATCTTATTCTTAGATGTAGTACCAGTGGATAGACCTTGTTAATACTCATTGCAGTCACACACAAGTTTGGATGGATCAAGACTTTCAGAAATTTGTAGAAGAATTCATTGGAAATTACAAATGCAATTTATTGAAAAGAGCCACTGTGACAAATGGGGTTCAAGAAAGCATGCAGATGCTACCTTCACCCACACACTCCTTGTCAAGAGAAATCAAAAGAATCTGTCCGATTTTGTTGATATTTTCTCAATTTTTCTTACAAGCTCGTAGCAACTTTTATTAGCAAGTAATTGTTATTTTCTGATTTTTCTTTTGAACGGTTTACATGTAAGAGCATTGAGATTATATTAACCACGTGATTTTTGGATGGGTGCTCTTTTACGATCTAACTTATTCTCGTAACTTCATATTAGGTCCGGCTAATGCACGAGGCAGGTTATGAACTTGGAAACTTAGATGCCACTTTGATTCTGCAAAGACCTAAAGTAAGCCCACACAAGGAGGCGATCCGGGCTAATTTGTGCGAGTTACGTGGTGCAGACCCTTCAGTCGTAAATCTGAAAGTGAAAACTCATGAGAAAGTTGACTGCCTTGGGGAAAATAGTAGTATTGCAGCACGCCAGCACATACGGTGGTTCTCCTTACGAGGAAGTATTAGGCATGTTGTTTGAACTCAAAATGTAAGGATTGTATGTATTACTGCTTGTGAAAATTCAATTGCTTAGTTCTTACAGTTCTCCTAAAAGATGCAATTGATAGTCCAAATGTATGACTTTGTACTGATAATGAATCACAATATAATTTAAGATTGTGTACATAGATTTATTTCTTCACTTCTCTCGCTTGTAGTTCAACCCGCCCCCCTCCCCCCACCCACCTCCTGTTGCAGAGAGAATTTTTGCCTTTGGTTAAAAGCCGCAGGTGCTGGGGTGGGAAACTTAACTACCTCCAACGGCGAGCATTGGTTTTGCGGAAGTTCCCTTTGGGAATGACTCAATGCTTTTGCTTTCCTCTCTAAAGCACTTAATCCTAGCGTTTATTAACTTGTGCTAGCTATTCATGTCTGAAACGAGTTCATGAACAGGTAAGGATGGTGGACATGAAGATGTACGTTGAATGGAAACTATTATATCTATAAATTACTGTGGCATGCTTGTGACGGAGGGGGTTTCACATTGGCCAACTCGACATTGTTTATTTAATTGGATTGAGCCTATTAAACTGAGCAACTTTGGCAACCTTGGATTGGGCTTGAACTTGGACCCATTTTACTAAACCCACTTGGCCCATTTCCACTTTTCTATATGTGTGTGCGCGCGCGCGTGCATGTGTGTGTGAAATCATTTCTACACGGTGTGTTTTTCTATCCCTAGCAAAACTTCTTCTCCCATCTCTTGCACTTATTTCTCCTCGTTTCTCTCTCTTCCGATCGTTGACTTGATCGTCGAAGTGTAAACGGTTGTCGGACCTTTTATTTGACGAACGGTAAGTGAACAAGTGACATCTATGCAGAGGGAGGTGACTTATGTTGTCGTATTTTTTGAGATCAACAGAAACCATCCAAATAAATAGTTTACGATGAAATTTGACGATTGAAGATTTAAATGTATAAAGGAAGGTTGAGCATTCAATTTGCAATTGATTCCATACTTTAGGAGACTATGGCTGCAATTCTCTTTTGCCGTACGTGTGCAAGTGCAAGAGTACAACTCTAAATAAATTTGAACATCAAATCTCACAAAAAGACTTCATAATGATAAAGAACAGCTAACTGGAACGGCGGAACAAAAATGTTTGTCCTAAGGAAGTTCACCTGAATAAGAAATCCATAACAATCATGCTAGTGCCATAATCCTTAACATAATGTCACATGGTATTCCATCGTTAGACTGTTTTAAACACGATCAACTTTTCCATCGAATCATCTGCTGCCATCTCAGATTATGTCACTGCATGTGTTACATTTCTTCTTACTAAGGCAAAATCCATAACTATAGCTGGAAGGTTCCCAACTCATGACCATGCTGTGTGAGCTTTACTCTTCTTTCACCAACCCACTCGAGCCTATAGGACAAATCAAGATTATGAATCAAGAGTATCAATCTGTCCATTTCACTCAAATCGTGGCCATTCCCCTGCAACATAATAAAAACTGTCACATGCCATGCCAATGAAGGAATGACTAAACAAAAAGACAGATCAAAGTAAAATTGAACTATGCTAATGAGATAACTTGATAAAGAGCATTTTTCCCTAAGCTTAAAAATAGTAAAAGTTACTTTCAAGTAACCTCTTGTCTTCAAACATGTTTGGGTACATTACTTTTTCATACTTTTTAATTGACTCTCATTTCACTCTCAAAATAAGTATTACATATTTCCCTTCGACCAAAATAAAAACAATTTATCTTTTTAAATTACTCATTTACCTATAAGTCAACTTTTCTAGCTTACACAAATATACTGAAATATCAATGCCAATTATAAAAAGAAGTCAGAAAAATATGAGGGGCATTACATATATAAGCCTTGAAAGTGTACCGTTAGGCCTTGGAAGAATTCTAGTTCAGAAAGAACTGATGAGGAGTTCTTAAATCAGTGGAAATCACTTAAAAAACTAAATATTTACACATGTTAATGTGAATCCTAGAACTTGACAAAATTCAAACAATCTATCAAATGCTCAAGCATCACGAATTGCTTTACATATATCTATAATATATTAAATATCACATCAAGTGATAATCATTTTTTGGACAATTTTAACCCTACTGTAATTTAATTATTTTAATAATAATTTACCTTTTGTTTTTCAATATGTAATAAATACTAAAAAATTCGTTTCATGTATGAAATTTGTGTTATTAATTCTCAATTAATTAACATTTAAATTAATCCAGACTCAATGAATCTAGACTTAATAAATTTTAATCTACATGATTATAGAGTTATTATAGAGTGATTTATTTCTATTCACGTATCTAGGAATTTTAATGGGTATTTAAATTCATGTATTTAGCAATTAATTCTTATGTACAAAATATAGTATAAATATGTTGTTCATTTGTAGTATTTCACTATCACAACAAATTTGAATCGTAGAAGTTGAGTTTTGATATTACAATTTTCTCCTCTTAAATTTCTATCTTAAAATTTATTTTCTTTAGTTCGTTTGAAACTCATCAAATCCTTTTAACAAAATGATATCAAATATTACTTTTACAGCACTTATAAAGTATTTCAGAATAACGTGCAATGCACGTTCAACTTTTACTAGTAAACTTAACTGAGTGATGGAAAAGTGAATAATACTTATTAATTGAATAAAATATATGGTTGAAAATGAAATTTAATATAAATGGTTTATAAATTTACCCAACATGAAATTTTTTGTAACTAGAAATGTTAAATAAATGAAAAAAATAAAAAAAATCCACCTAAAAAGTAATTTTGTACAATTTCTTTTCTATTTTTGGGTAGGGGTTTATAGAACATGGAAACCCCCTAAATCTGCTCATGTCTAGACATTGTTGTACAAGTAGATAAAGTTGATGAGAATTTTAGTCTAAGTAAACATTATATCTCTCTCTATTTCTCATTTTTTCACCAATGTGAAAAACATTTTCATGAGATTAGATATATATTTAGTCCGCATAAACACTCAAATGCTCTTTAATAACTTTGCCTAAATACAAAGGATGTTTTGATAAAATGACAATATAGTTGTTTACGTGACCAAATGAGCATATATTTAATGGGTACATTCCATTCCTGAAATGAGTGATTATATTTTAATTTCATTTCATTTGAATAATTTCTTTAATTCCATCCATTAAACTGACAAAAACCAATGACTTAGTAGTTGTTGATGACTAAAATATCACATCAAGTGAGAATCATTTTTTGGACGATTTTAACCCTACTGCAATTAAATTATTTTAATAATAAATACTACAAAATTCGTTTCATGTATAAATTTTGTGTTATTAATTCTCAAGCAATTAACATTTAAATTAATCCAGACTCAATGAATCTTGACTTAATAAATTTTAATCTACATGACCATAGAGTTATTATAGATTGATTTATTTCTATTCGTGTATCTAGGAATTTTAATGAGTATTTAAATTCATGTATTTAGCAATTAATTCTCGTGTACAAAATATAGTATAAATATGTTGTTCATTTGTAGTATTTCACTATCACAACAAATTTGAATCGTAGAAGTTAAGTTTTGATATTACTATTTTTTTCTCTTAAATTTCTATCCTAAATTTTATTTTCTTTAGTTCGTTTGAGACTCATCAAATCCTTTTAACAAAATGATATCAAATATTACTTTTACAGCACTCATAAAGTATTTTAAAATAACGTGCAATGTACGTTCAACTTTTACTAGTATATATATATATATCATCCTCATTCATTTATATATTTATTTTGGTTTGATTTTTCCTCTCTTGAAGAAGTCCATCAGAAAAAAATATTTTCCTAACCTATTGGATGCATGAATACGTATGGATCAACACATGAAAATGAAGCCAAAACCATATAAAGTATTACCTGTGAATTGGCTTGTCGATCATTACCCAATGCACTCGCCATTATGCTGGATCTAGTAGAATTAGGTGAAAATCCCTCCCATGGGGGGATGAAGATCAGTTTCGTGCACTGGACAGGCACAAGATTTCGGCTAAGTTTCTCCCACCAAACAGATCCCAATGACCACCATCTGATCATCAAGCCATTCTCAGAAAATGCAACTAGCCCCTGCAAGAGAACCGATCCTTAAAAATTTCTAAAGATCAACTTTAAATAAAAATAGAGCTTTCTGAACCAAAAAGATATTGACTTCAAGCACGTCTTTTTCTGGAAAGTAAGTATAGACTTACTTTTAGAATAGCAAGTCTTTAAACTAAAAGTTCCCCTAACTAGACATTAAAAAAAATTGTGAGAAAGCCCAACCGTTTTTTGACAAATAAAAAATACTTTTCTATAGGCTTAACCAAAAGTACTCGAATCGTTCAGAAGTTTCATACCCATATTGCACAAGGTGTCACACAAGTGAGCATTATAATGTGAAGAAACAGAATTAAAATCCCATAAAAGGTCTAATCGGTACGATAGCTCGTAAGCCCTAAGATCCACCTAACAAGGTCAGTGTAAATTACTCTAAAGGATACTAGAAAATGAGTAAACAAAGATCCCTGAAAAGGAAAATCATCAGCTTGGAGATATCAAGGGCAAAGACACACATGTCTCTACAAGCAACAAAAGCAGAAAATGTTTGAGTAAGTAAAAATAAATTGAATGAGTTTACTGATAGATACACAACTTTACTGGCCAAGTTCTAGAATAAAGTAGGATTATGAATTTTAATTTCAGATACTTTTTCAAACATACAAAATATATAATGCCTTTCTATTAGGACCTTTAGAACAGAAAAGGAAAACAAAAAATGATATAAAGCTGGTGTGTGGGAATGTGTTGGAAAAATATTTGAGCATTGAAGGAAACAATTGATTTTAGACATGAAGTAAGAACTAAAATAAACTTCTGACCTATGTCTGTGTACAGAATATGCTTGCTGTGGAGGTGCCATCATTTATCAATGATATGGGTGCAAAACTAAAGCTGACTTAAGATGATGCATGCAAATATCATATCCTTACAACAATACTAAACATTACATACTAGAATCTCCTTGAAACATATGGTGCAATATGTGAGACATGCTTACAATTCCATAAATTTAGATTCCATACGGGATTAATAAATCTGTTTTATGTTATGTTCATCTCGCTAGAGAACAAGACAATAATGCTTGAATAGCACATCTACTTATAGGAAAATTCAAATCTGTAGGGACTTAAAGCAAAACAAATCTATTGAACTTAAAGAAGAGAGAATGCTAGAACTTCCTAGACAGCATGTACCAGGAACGACTTTTATAGTGCTCTTTTTTGAATTGAAAATGATTTCGACTCTTGAAGAATGTGTTGGTTGCTTAAGTGTTGTACTCCGCATCATATCTATTTGGTAGGATCTTTTAATTGGAGTATCGCATTCGAACAAGTCCTGGTTGGAGCCAGGACAGGTATGCATGTCTCCAACAATTAAGAGACAAATGAGTGAATGAAAAAAGAGTTCATAGTATACAGATCAGAGGTACCTCTCCATCCGGTGAAAAGCTTAGAGCTGTAATTGTTGTTGTTACAGCCATTTCCAAGGCCCCTCCAAGCAAACTCGGAAGTCCCGGAGGTCCACTTGCATCCAAGATCTTTATCTTGCTCACGCTACATAAAAGTTGCAAGTGACAACAAGTTCAAATTGAGAAACTGGGTGAAAATCACATCTCCATATCTACAAAAAAAACATTGTGACGTACATCCTTGCTAACATATACGTCATCATGGTCAGGCCTTTGAAGACCATTAAACAACATAACAACCACATACTACAGAAATAAACACACAAAATGCTATATAGAGCTCAAGAAGATATCAGTCAGCTGGTAAGCATAAAGAAGAAAGGGGAATCCAGAGCATTTTTTTTTGTTTTTATCTGGGACCTATACATAACACACACACACATACAAACACACAACATAGGCTGTTGTACGATAATCATTGCAATTGGTCATACCATCGCCCTTATGTTTATGAAGGGTAATCTGCATGTCCATATTGATGAAATTCCATGCATATCAGAAGGGTAGAATGTAACAATATATGTGCAAATCGACAAACCTGAACGCCTGTATCTCCAGTCCATAATTCTACTCCAGACATTATGAATCCATAAATACGCGATAAACATATATAAGGCCCAGGCCTCTTTAAGTAATAAAAAAATAATAATAAAAAATTATTATTACCTTTGCATGTCATACACCCGAATACTGGAATTATTGATATCTCCAATTGCATCCCCAACAGCCAACCGGGTAGATGTATCGTTTAGAGCTACCATAGGGAACATACGCACAAATTCCTTCAATGTGGCCATGGAAGTCAGAACGCAAGTTTTGCGCATGATTAGATTTCCGGGATCCATGGTCTGTAAAATGAAAGTTACCACCTGCAAACCTGTCTAGGTGTTAGAAATATAAAAAATTGATATAACTTCAATTTCAAACAGACTAAAGTATTGTAATTCAAATTTATCGGTAATATTGTACATCCTTTTTACAAGGTGAGATAGCAGAGATCAAGGACTATTAAACCAGATAAACGATGTGAGTGGTGCACAGTAAGAGAACTTGGTGAGAGGATGATAATAAATCTAATCATGTGGGTGATCAAATATTTGTTTCTACAAACCTTATCAAGGTATGGAACTAAGCTTCTAGGCGAACCACGGACGACCCTTATCAAAGTCATGAGAGAAACCACGTGAACAGGTGAATCAGATGCAGTCGACCAGATTTGGCTTTCTATCACATGAAGAAATCCAGGTATGTCAGCCATTGCTAAACTCGGAAGAAGAATCCCAACCAAAGTCTCCCTAATGTTAAGAGACGCAGCTGAATTTTGTGCAGATGCACCACTAACACACTCTACTTGAAAGAATATATCACCAATAAGGCGAGATATTTCAGAACCGATACATGCTTTCCATGTACTCTCCATGCCTTCAGCCAGAATCTCTGCTGCTATGCAACTATATTTTTCATTCGTGGCCATGACCAATTTCATCAATGGATGAACAACCACAATGGCAAGCCTTGGTTTCACAAGGCTAGAGTACCAGACAGCCAATGCAGCAGCAACAATTATTTGGGAAGCCATTGCATCTTGACTTGTTCCCCTTACGCAAGAAATCCAGTCTAGCATTTCATATGATTCTATCCATGAAGTTATTTCATATTCTTCTGCCTGAAACTCCCCTTGTGTTTCTATTTTCCCATCAGATATCAAAGATACAGTGGTTGGATCTTTATGTTCACCCTCTGTTATTCCAATGGTACAACTGACAAAGTTTGTGTGCTTAGTGATTTTTGGACAGCATAGTGGAAGTGGAATCGCCCGGGAAGCAGCACAGTGAAATAGAGAGCGTGCAGCCATTTTCACATGTTCGAACTCATCTTGCCAAAAGCTTACTAGAAGCTATTGAAAGAAAGGGTGGGGTGGGGATCATCCAATCAAAAAATAGTGAAAAAAACATTAATAAGCAGGTATGAATTATTCTTTCCATATCTATCCACATATTCTCTATCAATGATATCAGCCATCAGGTGTAAATTCCAACAGGATGCAATGTACACAGCGTGGACAGCCCACAGCTGAATGATCTAAAAAACTGTAATGAATACATAAACTAGGATGATGTAAGAAACTGTCTAAAGAGTGAATTTTGCTCAAGAAGATTTTACATATTGCATTGTTCGGATTCAAAGCATTTTATACAGTACACAACAAGCTTCTATTGATTTTTTTCTCTTTTTGTGTTTCATATATTGGTGTCTGTTTGTGGGGGCCCCCGAAGAAAGAACAGCTTAGTGGAAACTTTATTAAGAAAACAGAATTACTACCTTGTTGAGTATTCTGTTTGGCAAAATTTATAAATCATTTATATATGGTTGAACTTCATTTTCAAACATACATTCCAATGGACATACAAGTACTATCCACTAATCCCCCTCTCAATTCTATCCATTTATAAATTATTCCCAAGCAGAGGCTAATACGTATAATGATAGAGAAGAAAATATTTATTTACTATACATGTAGGCATTGTATACAGAAGGTAGATTTTTTTTCTTCTCTTTTCTCTAATCATGTCAACAACGGTGGATTAAAGTAAGTAATACACCGATCAAAATCTTCCAGAATTTAATAATTTCGCAGGAAAAGAATGGTTAGAAACAACTAAAGCTGATCATCAACGAGATGAGAAATAGAGAATAACCAAAATCAAATACATGATGTGTTACCTGAAGCAAAGGAGGCTTTATATCTGGGATCTTCTCTGCAAATTTCCTCATATAAAATGCAGCTAAAGCACTGTAGATAAGAGGCATTACATAAATAGCCCCAATTACTAGATGAAAATGGATTAAAGTTTGGAAGTAAAAGGTGGAACCTTGCTTGTATTTATGTGCCTCAAACTCATTTTTGAATCGAGCATAATAATAAACTCATTATGAAAGATCTTTTTTAAGGTGTGAAACATTCCTTATGAAGGTGAACGTGAACCCTAAGAAATTGTGTAGACCCTATAATAAGCCACCAGACAACTTTTGAGCAAAAGAACGAACTCAGCTACTCAATACATTCACCTATGCAGCCAATTCCAAATTTACCTCAAACATAAGAACAATAGAGGAAATAAGTTCAAATTGAACTGTAACATCTTCAATACAATTTCATAAAGTTCAAAACTATCATACCTGCTGGCTGATGAACAGGAGTGGGATAAGCTAATCAAGTGCTGGGCAAGGGATACCATAGTTAGTGATCTCATTGCGGAGTACACTGGTGATGATTTCCATAGCTGTGATAATAATATATTATGTCTAAATACAAAATTGAAAAAATCAAGAACAACGCCAAACTCAATAAATTGATCAAAGTACCTCAAGAGTCGACATCGAACCTGGAAATGTCAGTGTCAGAGATCCCCTGTCTCCAATCAACCCAGAAGCTACAATAAAAGAATCTGGTCTCTTTAGCCTCATTTCAGTAACTAACAAGTTGTCAAGCTCATGATCCACATTCCACAAGTGCAAAAATGACAAGCTAAATTGAAGTAGGCCTTCCTCAAGCAAGCGAACCCACTCATGATGTTCTATTGTAGGAACCGAAGTCCGATCTAAAACAGAAATACTTTGCCGACTCACATTATAGGTGTTGTGCACCTCATATCCCAGTTCCTTCAAAGGAGCACTATCTCTCATATGGGCATCATCTTTGGATGCATCAGTTCCAGCATCTTTCACATGAGTTTTCTCTCCAATATTACAGCCACCTTTGAACAACTCAGGCTTTGAACAAAGAGACATCAAAGAAGTGAGATCAAAACACAAAGTGGCAATGCCAGGAAAAGGGCAAGAGCTTTTAATTTGGTGCTTGGCACTTTGGAAGACTGACAATGTGGGTTGAACTGATTTTGCAGCACTTCCTTTTCTAGCATTAGATGCTGCTGATGTAGTGGGTTCAGTTCCGCTTGTAGTAACAGGGGAGATGTTTTGTGAAGAACTTGCATGTCCGGAATATTTTGAATAGGACTCTGAAAACTTTGTTTCCTCGGTTATTGGAAAATGTAAGGAGGAAGCTGAAGTATTTACATTCATCACAATGCCAGAAGGTTCATTTTTGTTGATAACCATACAGAAATGATCAAACATAGAATGAGCAGCAGCTCCACGAAGCACTCGCTCCCTAGCACCTGTCTTTACATCCCAAATGTATAGCATGTCAAGTGAATCTGATGTTTCTAAAGATTTAGGACAGAAACAGGCCACATATCCTCTTATGCCATCCCACATGACTTTTGCAGGATAGGACGGGTGTCCAGGAAACATTCTCTCAGCCCGCAAAGTCTCAAGTGAAGCAAGGGTAACAGATGAGTCATCGCCAACAGTGAGAAAGCAGTCACTCCATGGGCGTGTCGTTCGATTTGGGGGAAGAATTATTTGGCGTACTGGAGCTACATGTTGATGCATTACCATAATAGGATTACAAGTGTCAAGATCCCATACACGAACTGTGCAATCAACGCTTCCTGACAATAGAACATGATTCAGGCTGCATCCCCCAGATCTACTCATCATAGGATGAGATGCTAAACATAGTACTGCTCCTGTGTGCCCTGAGAGAGATTGTTTGGACGCACATGCATCTGCTTCCTGAGATAGACTTTCACCATTTGAATCCAATCTCGTGAAAAACATATTGAAACGTACCACTTCAATATCACCATTGAAGAAGCCATATACAATGGCACACGGTGCAAGGTAGGAATCAGATATGACCATTGAAGATGATACTGGCTGTCCTTCTTGGTGAGTACCATATCTCCAATTGCTTGTGCATGCTTTCTCTACATCGCTTGAAGAAAGAGAACTTCGTAAAGTGGTCAAGTCATCATTCACACTTATTTCGTTTTGGCCAGCATTGATGTTTGGACCCTTGATTTCACATGAACTGGAAATCATATCCCACACATCAAATAAACTGCCTTCACCAAGCTTTTCACTCTTCGGACAGAGCTTCCCATAATCACCATGATGCTGAGGCAATTGCCAGAGAGTAACATGAGGTTTCCAGAGTGAAGGTTCCTCACTGGAAAAGCAAATTGATTCAATGCGCAGCAGATACTTCTTGAAAGGAATAAATAAAATGGATAATCTCAAATCGGGAGGATACAATGCGGCAGGAATGGCAGCTAGACGCTCAAACATGAACATATCACATGAGTATGATATCCTGTATATAACAGCTGAACCTCTGTCATTCCACGCAGCAAATTCCTCCATAAAATCATAATTGGAATTTGAAGACTTAACTCTCATATTGGCTTCATCATCTCCTAGAAACATACCACCCATTACATGCGACTTGTCTTCAAGACAAAGTTGGTCATCTAAAAAAGAAATCTTGCCAAAAATTGTACCATCATCCACCAGCTTGAACGTGCAATATGTTCTATATACAAGTGCTATCACCCGCCCACGTTTTGCAAATGTCACTAGGGGTCCCTTTTCTTTTGACCCATCTACACAATCCATCAATTCCAAATGAGCCAAATCTTCTGGTGTGCCAGACAAGTTGTCCCCCTTCGAGTCAAATTTCTTCATTATAGGTAGATATTGTACGTTACCAAATGAATCAATAATCATCATTGACCATTTTTCCATCTCTCCAATGGGCACGACTATTGTCATAGACTTCAAAGGTCCAATAGACAAATTCCCATGAAAAACTGTCTGGACAATTGTTAGTGTGTATGAGTCCACAATTAGAACTGTATATTTAGATGGTTTTCCCTGTTGCGATTCTTTGTCCACCAAAGTCTCAGACTCTCCAACAGGATATTCATAGTCACCAAAACAGCAGGCTATACATACATATCTACCATTTTCAGGCAATGGTTGGAGCATGGAAGGACTACCCACCCAAGGAGGCAGTTTTCTTCTACGTCTACAGTGTCCCATGGCTCTGCTCCAAACGCACAATACACCATCAGTGCATGCACTAATTAATGCACCATAGTCAACTGAGTTAGAGTTTGATAGCACATTACTCGGGTAATCTAACTTTCCATTTCCCGCACTTGCAGCAGGAAAGCAGACCCCTAGATCAGCTATAGGAGCAGCATGACCGCACAACATAGCAATTGGTTTTATTTCCTGATCAGTAAAAGATTAATTAATCAAATGTCCGTGACTCCATGCGGACAACACGAACCTCCAGAAAACGAAATTGGACCCAAAAAAATATAATTGCAAACTTTATCTAATTAACTAATGTTGACACTATTAAACGAGCAATGTACAATGAATTAAGTATAGAGCATTCAATATATGTGCACGGGGCATTTTGTGCAGATACCAACTAACATAACCAAAAAGCTGAATCAATTATACAGCATTCAATCTACATATATATATATATATTCACACGCTAGTTTCGATGAAAAAAGTTTGAATTCTTTATAAATTTTAATTTAGTTTACCTGATTATCGTGGGATGAAATAAGGTTCCACCAGATGACGGAGCCATCGGATCCGCCGGTGTAGAGTGTCGGCGGCTGATCAAGTACGGCGGCGGCGGTGACTCTGTGAACAGGCGGCGAGGTGGACCATATGCAAGCCACCGATCGACACTTCATTACATATATGAAATTAGGAAGAAGAATTCGATAAATTGGGGTTTATGGAGAAGGATCGAAACTGGAAGTTGAAAACGAAATTTCGAGTTGTTCTTCTCGAACTAACGATTTTAAGATGTTACAACGCTTTTAGTTAAAATTATTTTATGTTTACACGATTTTTAAGGTTTAATTCTGCCAACTGCGAAGGATTTTCTGTACGTGTAAGCATAACTCAAGGCTTAAAGGCCATAGGGTGTGCCCAAACAAATCCTTGACACGTGTTTCTCTATTTTAGCCCTTGTTTGCTTTTTCTTAATTTCAAAATATATTTTCCTCTCTTATTTTCAATTATATATTTTTTAATAAAATAATATTACACGCAAATTCGAAAATATTCTTTATTTTTTAATCATACATTCTTAAATAAAATACTATTTTAAAATACATTTTGGACAAAAATATGAGGTTCAAACACGCGCTTAATATTAATCTAATTAATTCTAATCAATAAAATAAATAATTCATATTTTGAAATTTATGAAATTTTTCTTACATACTATTTAAATATTCAACAAAAATATAATCATGAATAGTAATTAATTACGAGCAATGCTATGAGTACAGAGAAAGTACCCACGAAAGTCGGACAGAATACACACAAAAAGGTGGCCTCGATTTTTTTGGCAATATTTAATTCACATGGGGCTCGCTTCCCACGTGACTAAATTCAAAATCCTACACAAATTTTTTTTTTTTTCCTATACCTATAGCTTTTTTCATTAATTACATACTTCAAACAATGTATTGGATAAATTCATAAAAATTATCCAATATCTGCCAAAGGCACTCTAGAATCCCATGTATCAGAACACACACTTTTACGGGGGTATTAAAGTCCATTCATTACCCTGAGAAACGATACTGTATTCCACATCCTGTTTTCATTATTAAAACCTCAAGCACAGACTTATTTACTAACACGTGGTGGATTTCCGATGGCTATATCTATGGACTTCCTAAGGGATTATCGCAGGTGAAAGTAGCCTAGTTGGATAAATCCATGTGGGCTAAATGTATTCAGAGGGATCACGCGTACGCCACCCACACTAGAATATACCCCCACCGACGACATTACTCAGTAAAAATCATCACAGGTCACCAAACCTTAAGCAAAGTCTCATTTTAACCACACATTTTTCAAATTCAAATTCAAATTCATATTTCATTCTATGTTTGGATCATGTTTATAAACTTTTTATAAGCACTCAATTCACTTTTTATTCATATATTTTGAGGGATCTAGAAGTAATTCAATTATCAAGAACTCATTTTTATTAATTTATAATTTAAACCATTTTTAAACAATTTTCAAACATGCAACAATAAGGATTTATCAGAGAAATTAACATATTTTCTTACAAGATATAGGGATTTTCTTACATGAATACTATAAATGCTAATGAGACTCATTAAATGTTTAGTTATGTAATAATCATATAACTCGTTACCAATAACAAAATCACATTTGTTGAGTTTGCATTATCGTCCAAATCCACCCCAAGTAATGTCAAAATGAGTCAACTAAAGAACTTTTTTTCTACATAGAAAATGACGTTAAATTCGTGATCGAATTCTATTAGTGACCAAACTCAAAAATAGGGTAACGGCGTTAGAATGAAAAAAGAAGTTCAGTGACTAAAATTAACTTTCAATGAAAGTTGGATGACCTGCTGTGTTTGTAACCCAGTCTACTCATTTTCTTCGTTTCCCGAAAACTATAAATACTCTCCCATTCTGCCTCTTAATTTTTTGCCCTAGACTCTCTCTCATCAGCCGCAACCACCTGAATTCCCCGATTTACCCCTCGAATCCTCTTCAACCTCCTCCATACCCGTGGCTATTCCGTCATTTCAGTGCCGACTTAGCTCAATCATTTCAACTCAGCTGAATCTTGATGTGAATTGTTGAAAAATAGGGTTTTATTTTTTGTATTGTTGAGTTGAGATGAGATTACAAAAAATTGTTTGGTTGAATTTGTGCTCGGGTTTTGCGCGGTGGTATTATTTGCGGTGAATGGAAGCGGCAGTGGAGGTGGTTCAGCCGGCGGCGGTGGCAAAGCTGATGGGATCGATTGAGGGTTTTGGTGGTGCAAGCGGTGATGTAGTGGACGAATCTGAGGGTCCGCAACCGGAGATTTCTAGCAGTTTTGGTGTGCGAAAAGGTGGTTGCTTGAAAATAGGTTGTCGATTTTTTAGAGTTTTTGTATTATTGGGTTTCTTTTAATGTGTATCTATGATCATAAGTAAATGTGTTTTCTGGTGTATTATCTGATATTTAGTTCTTTTTTCTTTTCTTTTCATTTTATTATTATTATTATTATTATTATTATTATTATTATTATTATTATAGAAGATGGCTTTTGAAGTTCAGGTATTCCCTTTATTTTTTTAAAGTTTAGTTAATATTATAATTTTCTTCTTATTTTTTTTATTTTATTTTCTTTCTTTTACCTTATCATTTTATTAAAAAAAAGGTTCTTCAGCTGTACTTGTGCGTATAGTGAAAATGTTGCTTGATGATGGATTTCATTTTACCTTGCTAATTAATGTTTTAAATTGATTGCACTGTTCTATTCTGAATCTCTATTTATTGTTTCAAGTTTTATTCCATACTTAATGAGACATTGGGTGATTCACCAAGCATGATCCTTTGAGATAAACTTTGAAAATATGTTTAGCATTTCTTAGTTTTTCATTAGACTAGTGGTTTGAACTCCAGTTTATGACTACAATATGGTACTTATATCGGAAGTTTATTATTGAAGAAAACTGAAGACAACTGTCAAGTGTAGAATTTTTGTCATGCTAATGGTTGTATAGGCATCGAGAAAGTTGCTTGAAGATGGTATTCACATCACTGTATTAGTATGGTAAGGTTTTAACTTTGACGACATCTTTCTGGAGAAACTGTAATTAAAAATTTGGGAGCTAAGAGCTAGTACTAGAAGGAGCTGAAATAGAAGTAGCCTTTTTTTCATCATGCCCTTTATGTTGTTCGTCAGGTCAAGATTAACTGAAATTTATAACATAAGAGTCCTTTAACCTTTTATATTTCTTGTTCTTTTTCTGAGCTTCATCTTCCATAATGTTGAAATGTTTTACCTTCTATTTACTGTTATTTAATGTGAAAATTGTGACAAGAAAAGATGAAGATACGCATGAGCAATGAGTGAGCTGTTGACTTTTTCTGGTATCCCGTGTCAGTGTCATCTTACTACTATTTTCTTCATTCTTAATCACTCTTCTTGGAACTTAAAACTACAGAATTTTAATAAAAATTGTAGTGGATAAAACCTTATTTCCTTGAAGATTTTGCTTAAAATAATTTCACTTTTTTTAGAGGAGAACGGGTAGTATTTAGATTCATTGGGTGGCTACCTTTAAATGCCAATGATTGTATCTCACGAATGGTTCAACAATTCTACTGGGGACCTTGATGTAGCTCATTTTAATTCTTTTTCTGTCCCTTTCCTTTCATTTTTGTTCTCTTGATTTTCTCATCTTTAGATGTTGATATAGAAAATTGCCTTTATTACTTTTGAATTTGTGTGTAATGCTTTTCTTTGAACGCATTGTTTTCGTGGAAGCAATATAGGTAAACCATCCAAAGCCTACCAATCCATATACGATTGTACGCTAACATTTGTAACTCACGGTTTCCCAAAATATGATTATGTCAATGAAATTCCTGCAGTTAACGCATCTACAACAGTTCTTTGGACCAAGATGCCTGATTCTGAACTTCATAGGCAGGCCAGCCCAGTTTCAAGTTTTCCCAGTGATGACACCCTGAAAGACTGTGAGTTTAGGAGCATAACTTCTCTTTCATTGAAGTCAGAGCCAGAGGATAAACTTTTGTTAAGGAAATCAGGGAAAATATCAAGAAATAACAGTGGGTTCACTAAGAGATCCCGAATGGCACGGATAGAATTTTCGACGTGTAAAACTGGATTAGTAAATGTAAATGGGATTTCTACTGAGCTCGCATCATATCCTTCAAGCTGTACTATTACAGGTATTACATGTCAAATAATATTTTGGATAGATAAAACTATCTTATTAATTTCCCAGGGAAAGAAATATTCATTTTTTTTCTTTTCAATTTCTATCTTGCATATTTATAAATGTTCAGAAAACGTTTTTCAGATTCAACATTGTTAAGCCATTCATGTGATGTGCAAAGTCTTGAGCTTTTTGTTTTACGTCCAGTCATAGCTGCATTTTCAGTTTTCTTAATACAACGCGTTCAAATCTATATGCATTTGTTGCATTTCAACTTTCAACCTAGATTTACATAATCTCTCACTAAATTTAGCGGTCAGTCCTTCAAGTGTCGAAATTCAGCCTGAACTTGAACTATTTGAAGCAAATGCATTTAATATCATTCAACTTCAGGTAAGAAAGCAGTGTGCCAATTTCGCTTGTTTTGAAGCGGATATGCATATCTCGGATCTCATATCATATATAGAATTGTGTTTGGAACTAATTGCTTAGTAAGAACTGGTAATTTCTACTCGTTCACCGGAAATTGATTACAGATAGGACCTATTTTTTACTGTTTATCCTCACAAAAGCATTTCGTCAAATTCTGTTGCATTCTCTTGAGAGACTGCTAAAGGTGATCACCCTTTAATGCATTGTCTACATGGGAATTCTAAGTTTGTGGGTTTGAGCTTTCAGTTAGGGTCTATACTCAACATAAATGCTGAGAAGAAAATGTAGAAGCTCTATCTCGGTATCAGCGAAGGCTTTCCAAACAAAATAGGCAAAAGTCTTGCATTCGAATTTCACATTAAGGGAAGAAAAAATGAAAAATGCTGAAGATTGATGTCTCCTCCCTTTTCCGCACATCATTGCCATTGTCATTTCCTTTCAGTGAAACTTTCAGAAGAACAACATACTTCCTAGATCTGGAGTCCTGTTTAGACAGAAGTATCACCATAGATACCTGATGAGTCTAAATCTTGCCATCTTTTTGCTTTCATTTCTCTGTCTTTCTCTTTTTAAATTGTTATTATTTCAGGTTTCTTTTGCATGTCAAAAGCAATAATTAGACTTTGTGCAACTGAGAACTGATTTGAATACATCCATTACCCCCTTTCCTATATTTGCACCAGAAGTTTTGGTTCCTTTCACAAGTTTTGTCTAAATTTTGGGGATTAATTTGGTACTCAGTCTATTTAATTTGAAACTGTTTATCTTCTCTACCACGCTTAATAAAAAACTACGCGGAGGATTAATTTGCGGGCAATGTGACCGTGCCTACACTGGAAAAAATCGTAAACTACAAGTTAAAGTCACGTGCATATTATGAAAAGATAAAATATAAACAATGGAACCAATAGGTGCTGTTTTCTGTTGCACTCTATTTTCTTTCCATTTAAGACATTAATTTTATAATTTAACAGTTCATCATTGGAAATATCGTTAAAAATATTTGGAAGGCTAAATTGGTTGAAGGACAAAAAATTTTAAATGTAAGACAGGATTTTTAAGCATCTGCTATACCAGGAATGTCGATTTTATTGCTATTGCTTAGGATACCTTTTTTTTTTTTAACATCAGAATTCTCGTTGAATTTTACTTTTTAGTAAGGGGTCTCAAATGTCTCTTTTAATCATTAAAGTCAGAGTGTTGACCCGAGTTTGCTTGATTTGAGTTCTACTAATGCTTAATAAGTTCCTTGAAAACTTGAGAGCTTAAAGTAACTTCAAGTGTAGTGTTCTGCCAAATGAATCAAATCTGTTCATTCGTTAATCGATACTGCTTATGCTTAGTTGTCATCAAATCTCATTATAAGAAATTAAAGTTTTGCATTTTCATCAGCTTCGGCTCCAGGTTTCTTAATTTTAGATTCTGGCAATCTGCTTTCGTTTATGAAAGCATTTGTTGTTGTCATTAACAATGATGTATCCTGTCCATAAGTTGGTAAGTACAAGTTTGAATAATGCTAGATATAGCTAAAAAACATTACATTGGTGCACTTTCAACTTAGCTGGAGTTTGTGGCAATGATATGTTGCAGAAAAAAAAAAGAATATTTTGTAACATGCTAGTGAGTCAGGCATTAAAACCTGTTTGACTTGTGTATTGTTGTGTTTTGAAATGCTAGAAACTCTCTCGGCTCATGCACTTATAGTATTTTTATTCCCATTCCTGTCATAGAGAAAACTCAAGTGGCCAAGCAAAAGAACTGTTCAAATGGCAAGCGTGGGGATAAAAGAAATAGGATGGCTTCCAAGAGTAGATGTGATTCATTGTCTCTGAAGAATGGGTTGGTTAGCTTCAATTCAGCTGCTGGAGGCAACAACATTTTTGGTAATTAGCGGTTAAGCTTTAGCATTTTTCTTTTTGGGATTTTCATTTCAATGAACATGCTAATAGATTATTTATTTCTAGCCATTCTTATAAAAGTTTCAAGCGTTATCACCGTAACAATTAATGTGAATAACTGGAATAGTAAATATGGGGAATCCTTCGCAATGTGGTTTGATTAGAATCCGATTCTTAATCTTGATGAAGATCTTCTTTCGAAGAAATTGAAAATAAGTCAACTATCATTCATTGAAGTAATCATGTACAATACAAAGCCAGACTCAACGAGCTAGTGCTTATACCCAATACATTTGGAGTTGACCTTAAATCCATTTTCCCATATATGTTTAGAATATATGACTGTTTGACAACTTGAAAAAGAAATTTGCATGCAAAGAATCTCACGTAACCCCACAGCCCGAAATGAAAAAATCAACTGAAGGAGAACTAGAGAAATAACTATCTAGCGAATTGTTCCCAAAATATGCGTTTGTTCATGCCAAAGCATCCTGCTAGAGAGAAATTTATTTTACAACCAACATCTCTTTCTGTGGATTCCCAAATTTATCATGCAAGCAAGCAGCCAGCATGTAATCAAGAGAGGAACGGATCCAAGAGGAATTCAAAATAAGCATGCGCATTTTTTACCTAGGTTATGAATGAGTATTAAACATTGTCAGTTTCAATTAAGTTTCCATTTATTTTTATTTATCTTATTTTGCATGATTTAGAACTTGATTTGAGCTTTTAAAATATTATTGATGCCATAGTGCATCAGATGTCTGCCCTCCCTCAAAAGAAAATGCCATTCTTGTAAGATTCAAAAATTTCTCCCCCTTACTGCAATGGACAGAGAACTTTCTGAATTGTTCTGGTTAAAGAGTTCTTTTCTTATTGTACGGGAATGATGGATATAGTCCACAATGTTTCTGGTGGCAGTTGAATTTGACAAATTATCTTATCATCAAATGGCATAAAGTCATTTAACTGATAGAATGAGGCTTCATTGACGGTTGAAGCAATTAAGTGAACTATTTCAACGAATTATCAGGAAATCATGTGAAAGCATATCATTTGTCAAAAAATAAAAATAACTAAATAAATCTGCCTTTTCATTGAAACTTCTTCACGTGTATCTACAATATCTCTTTTTTATTAAAGAAGTTGATATGCGTTTCATTCTTTTCGGGGTTGTGGAACTGGTTCTAGTTATGAGAGATAAATGTTGTCGTGAACTCAGTTGGGTAAACTGCATTGATTGATAGATTCTCATTTCGCGGTAGAAATGGTTATATTCTTAATAAATCAAAACTTATCTAGTCAGTTTCTTCCATTTAGTTTTCACCTTTCCAACATAATTTTAACATGAGGCATCATGTCTATAAGATGTTTCAATATTGTAACATTTTATTGGGAGAATATATAGTTGAAAATGAGTATTGAGACAATGGAGCTCAAACAAGGGCACCATGGCACGCTTTCATTTTGGGGACTTCATGCATCAGTTTATGTTCTTAAGTGGATTTATTAACAGAAAGTTACAAAAAAATTGGTAACAATGCTAAGATTTTAATTCCCATGCTCAATCTTCAATACGATTGTGGAAGTTTTCTTGTTTTTGATTTGAGGCAGCCTGAAATTGTTATGATGTGGTGTTCTATTGACTACCCTCACATAATATAGAGCATGAAACTGATTTTTTCAGCTAATGACAGTTTCAGGTTTCTGGCTCGAGGATATAATAACATTTAGTGGATAGTTTTTTCACGTTCAGAATGGCATTTTCTTTTGTTTGCATAGTCTGTAACATGTTCCTTTTCTATCAATAATAGAAAATTATGCAGTCTGATTTACGTGTATTTGTCTGTGTGTTATAGTGGTTGATCTGGAGCTTTAAGATTTTAAGCAGTTAATATTTGTTTGAAGACTATTTGTGAAATGAGTGATCTGATTACGGACAATTTATTCAGGTGTATATGGTTTAAAACCTGATGCTTTTGATATCACGAAACATGTCAATGAGCTGTCTTTGAATGAGCTCCTTGATGGCAGTTATAACTGCCCTAGTATTACGAAAGACAAGGGAAAGAAAGCTGCAAATTCGAATGATAATCTTTTGTATTCAGTAAGAAATGCCTGTTCTGTCCTTAGGCTCCAAAAGGCGGTTCTTGCCCAGAAATGTGCTGAAAATGACAACAGTAACAGTTCAACAGGATTGCTGATTGCTGGCTCTACAGCTAGCCAATCTGATGGTGATAAAGAAGATTCCTGTGCTGCAGATTTGACATCCTCTGACAAGGTTAGTTTGAACTCTTGATATACGTGAAACTACGCTTAGCTGGTGAGGAGCACCTAAAGATGGGGTAATAATAAATGGATAACCAAGGTTATGCAGATCAATAGAACCATAATCTTGCTGATCAACTTGACTCTATTAATTGTTTGGTAGGATTTCTTATACTTTACAGTCTGCCGATATTCCTGTTTATGCCTAGTATTGCAGCCTATTGGTTTCTGCTCTATGCTTCACAATCCATAGGTAAAAAGTTTGTAGGATAATTTTTTAACTGCACTGAGGCTGAATTCCTTGAGTTTTCATGAATTCTCATCATTGAATATTCTTTGACTTCATATACTGCAAGCATCATTTGTAAGCGATCTTAGCCAAAACCTTATGTACATCTTCATTACGGGATGAACATCAAATGTAAAGCTATTTTGCTGTCATTGTGATGTTGTTTGAGTAATGCCCATAAGAATCAGTGGCATATTCATATGTCGTGGAGCATAGAACATCAAATGTGATGGTATTATTGCTGGCATATAGATAGTGTGTGAGCAGTAATGCCTAGAATATACGTAAGAAGCCAGTGGCATACTCATGCACATGAAGGATTTAACATTTCTAGGGCGGAAAGTCCTGTCCGACACGTAGTGGGCACCTACAGTCCACAGATACTCCTGAAGGTGGTGTCCTGTATTCCATACAGATATTCCCATGTGTCCTTTCTTTTTCAAAAGTTGTGTGTCGACATGTCCATGTCCCACATTCGTGTTTGTGCATCCTAGCTCAAAAGGTATAAAGTTTGTAATTGCTTTTAACATTTTGAATAACCAATTGGCTGTAGATTGTTTATAAAGGTTTAGGGATCTTGCTGCAAGATTATAACGGTAGGAATTATTGTTGTTGGCATTATTTGATCTTTTGACAGTGCATACGACATGCATAAGAACCCGGTTAAATACTTGTATGCAAAAATAACTTCAAATTGGTCTCGAAATTTTGAGTAATTAATTGAGCTTCTTGCAAAGGTTCAGGAATCTTGTGAAGAGGAGAACAAAACATCCACTTTAACTGTCGATTCCCCACTATATAATCCAAAAGATGTCTTAGAGCGCCTTGCACTTCCTCCACCAAAGGATTTACATTCTTTACTTCTTGATGCTACCAAGCCTTCTTCGAGAAACAATCCTGATCCCCGTTTAGGCAAGTCAGTTTGTCACAGGACTGGCTTACCACCTTTTCCATGGTCACATACTTTCTCGGGGCACAATAAATCAGTTACTGATGCAGCTAGAATGTCCTCCAGTCGGACCATATGCCAAGGTAGATGGGTAATAGTAAACAACATTTCCTCTATTCAAGAAGGTTCTACCGGTTACCTCGAGGGCTTGGAATCATCCACATACAATCACAGTTTAGTTCCTACAGTAAATCTCAAGTCGGGACCTCCAGAAAATGAAGTTGCTCAAATTACGTCCTCTGAACGGGTTTTATTCATGTCTGAAGCATGCTCAAGTTCCAAGGTTTTTCCAGGTAAATTTTATTCAAGGTCTGGTTGCAATTAGTTGATATCCAATTTTGAATTTCAATATGTTCACTTATATTGTTTGCTTTTTCTTCACAATAGACGACATTTTTTAGGGATTTGTTTCAGATAAATATGTTGAACCAAACCAGAAGTGGAATCATCGAAAGAAGTCGTGAATAGTGTATTACCATCATAATATACGTGTACCATGTTTGGCTAAGCTTAAAAAAGTATACTTACACAAAATTAAAACTAATCAAATTTTAGAATATAAAAGGTTTTCTTTTATTGGTCAAAGCATTTTGATTGTAATGTTAGACGAGCATGTTTGAGTGTTGTTTAATTTATAAACACTTTTAGTCAAACCTACTTTTTACTCCCGTATTTTGTCGAATCCGCAAATACTACTCATTTATCCATCACTCATTTATATCTATTTATAATTTATATTATTTATAATCATCTCCAAACACGTTACTTTCATAGTAACATTTGTTTACATAAGGAAAAAAGTAACTTTTTTATATAATTTTTTTATTGGTCAAAGTTGGATACTAGTTATGTATTTTGAATCTTGACGTGAAGGTAACATTTGTTTAACTGAAGAAAAAAGTTTACTTATTAACTTTTTAAATAATTTTTTTATTAGTCAAAGTTGAAATTATTAACGTAAGAGTTACTTTCAAATTGGCCTTTTTTACTTGAAAGTAAGAAAAAATAAGTTCTCCAAATATGTTTGAAAATAAAAAGTTGCTAAGAATTATCTTTTACTTCTTTATAAGATCTAGCCAAACATGACTCATTTTTATGTGACCAACTGTTGGAATAGCTGAGTTTCTATTGTCATAACTGAATGTTTTAGATTCTTGAACTGATGGTCGAAAACATTTTATTCTTTTTTCTATTTGTCATATTTTCAGCAGTGACCGATGAGCACCCTCCATCACACCTTGCTGCTGCTCAAATGCTGTGTGAGATGGCAACTCATTCCTTGAAACAAAATCCATGTGGAGTGACTAAATTACTAAAGAAGCCTTCCCAAATGTCCATGAAAACTTGCAAGATGAAATCTGTCAAATCTGAAAAATTGTTTGCGGCACCAAAACCAAAGATGGGACTCGACAATTTGGTCAAAGTCAAAGGTCCTGATGACGGGTTTCCCTCGAAGAAGCTTAGGCTCTCAGCCGATGTAAAGAATGAGTATATTGGTCATACCATGTCTGGAAGCAAAGAACCATTAAACTGGTCTGCACTTCGGTCCATCAAATCCTCTCCTAGCAAACTATTTAGGAAGTAAACTGCAGAAACAAAAAATTTGAGTCCCCAACTTTGTAAAGAAATCATGTGGGATTTCACCACTCTCTCGGGTTGTGGACAAACCTAGTAGTAGTAGAGGAAGGTGGGCCCACCGGAGTGGAATTGGGCAGATGACAAGATGGAATGCTCAAATACTGTTAATTCGTAAAGTTGTTGCTATCACAGTTAATATTAAACTGTTAGGTTTGTATATATTGTCACATGTAGGGTAGAAATGCTGTGTATGATTTGATGTCACTTGATGGGATTTAGGTTTTTAATGTTGTAACATTACTTGTAACGAGGAATTTATTGCCCTGCCTTGCCTTTGTGTAGATCATTTGATGAGGCAAATGGAAGATTGTATGTTCGTAATTGCTCTCTAGAATAAAATTCCCCGTTCATATGTTAAATGATTCGAATCATCATTTAAATGAAAATGCTTTAACAATCAAACAAAATATGTTCCCATAGAGATCAGTTGAGCAAGATATCGGATATGCAAACGAACTAGAGATCAATGGATGAAATATGGTATGGCTGTATACTATGAAGAATATATTTTATGTACTAACAATGAGGTATGTTTTCCAAATTTGGTAACACGGAAGGAAAAGTTGTAATTAATATAAATAATAATATTGCTATGCTGTTTGTATTAGTTCCCCTTTTTTAAAATCATAATTAAGGTATGCTTCCTTTGATTTGCTAACTTCGCCCCTGCTCTTATATAAATAATTATGGCTGTCCATATAGTTACTATGTTAAATAAATAGTGAACACGAGAATTTGCCAATTTAATTGTCGAATAAAATTCTAAGTATTTAATCAGACTAATAGGGTGTAAACTGGTGACTGTGGATAATATTTATTTTATATATTAAATAATGTCAAGTACTCCCACACTGGGGATGTAGCTCAGATGGTAGAGCGCTCGCTTAGCATGCGAGAGGTACGGGGATCGATACCCCGCATCTCCACTTTTTTTGGGGTATTTTCAAAAAATTTATCAACCGACCACAAAATTAATGATATTTACAATTTTTGGCCAGTTTTTCTAGAAACATTTAAATTAAAATCCAAAACGAGAACTTTTTAAAATTGGTGGCCTGATTGAAAACATCTATCATATCCATGCCCAAGATGTCTATTATAAATCTTATAATTTTTTAGACATTTTGTCCATAAATAATCCAATCGTATTTATTTTTCTTCCCATTGACGAAAAGGAGAAAAATAGTGTGAAAAGGTGCCGTAACAACAATGTAGATGAATAAACGATACTAAAATTGAATTATCATAATAGAACTTTATATGATCGGAATTTTATTAAAATACCAATTGAAGCAGGACATATAATCAATATTTAGAATGTTATTTTGATATAATTTTGCTTCTAAAAAGTGATCGATACTTGAAAGTTAGATGAAAAATAATATAACAATTGCTTAATTAAGAAAATTTACACAAATAAATTATTGATTTAAAGCATATTACATCAAGTTAAAATCAACCATATTATCATTAAATTGCATGCACAACTAGGAAACAATGTACATGTTTAAGGTATATAAGTTACATTTGACGATATGGAGTTAATATAATTAAGAAAAAAAGATATATTAATATAATTTATCAGTTGGCTTCTTGATTTTGTCAAGACTACGGTACCAAAATGCAACCACGACGTGTTTGGCAAGCTATACTATATTGAAAAATATTAAGAAAGAAAAAAAAATTTAAAATTTTATTAATTGTATTATCTAGTACAACTTAATACGGGTTAGCAAATATGTAATTAAAGTTCAAGGATGTTTTTGGGTTTACTTTCAAAAAATACATAATAATAATAAAATAAAAAATTGGCAACTCGATCATTATTGCTAGAGATTAGTTAAGATGTTAATATTCAAAAGAAAAATGAAAACTATAAACTTCTTTGACTCAATTAAAAAAAGGAAGGGGGGTGGGTGGGGTGGGTTTGTTCGAGTGGTTTAAGGGACAGCTGTAAGTCAACCAAAACAAGAAATGGGCTTTGTCCTCATAAATTTTGAGTAGTCATATTGATTTTTGCTTTTATATAATTAACTATATAGACGATGTTTAATGCATATTGATAAAAGTTTTGGTGAAATCTACCTCAGAAAATCCACTTTCGATACTCATTAAACATGAATTTACTTATAAAAGATTAGCGATTTTCAACCAATTACCGTCGAAATTAAAATGAGATTCTCTTAAAATCAGAGTCGAAATGAATAATAAGACGTTCTATATTTGCAAATAAATAATTAATATTTATGTCTTCCGTGTTAGAAGATTTTGATGTTGTTGGTGCACATTTTGTCATAATATCTAATGCCCTTTTGGTTGTTAGATGACACAATTCAAGTTGACTTATTTTTCAAGACTATCTTAAGGGACAGTGGCGGACCCAGCCGCCAAGTCCAGCCCGGCCGGACGTTGACCGGTCAACATCGCAAGAGCGAGATCAGTTATTAAAAGATTCTCTTAAAATCAGAGTCGAAATGAATAATAAGACGTTCTATATTTGCAAATAAATAATTAATATTTATGTCTTCCGTGTTAGAAGATTTTGATGTTGTTGGTGCACATTTTGTCATGATATCTAATGCCCTTTTGGTTGTTAGATGACACAATTCAAGTTGACTTATTTTTCAAGACTATCTTAAGGGACAAGTTATTTACTTAGGTTGGATCAATTTATCTATTTATATATCTAATTTTTTATTTTTATTTTACATAAATATCTAAATTTGAACTAGGAAATTAAGAATTCTCATGAACCCTCGATAAATTTAATTATTTGATATATAGTACTAGACGGTAGAATACATGATATTTTAATTTATTGATTCCTTAATTCATCTTGAATGAATAAGGCATATTTCATGGTTATTTTTTGAATCTCTATACCTGTTACGCTGCTTGAACGCAACATTACAAGATTGTCATATGGCAATTCAATATTATAAGATTCCATATGACGAAATTTTGAATTGCTAAATGGTTTAATTTTTTTTAGTGTCACATATGTAAGCATATTCCTTGATAAGTATTCAAATTAATTCGTATGTATTTAATAGATTGCGATATGTCATGCAAACAATATATAGATTTCATCTCAAAACAACAACCAATTATTGAGGTAAATCATTTTTTATGAAACAAAACATTCTAATTCTACACGTGTCACGTAATTAAGCCCATGTTTGGTTCAGTTAAAAATGTGAGTTAAAATTTAAGTCAAAATCGACAATTAATTTAAACCATACATTTTATAAGATTCACAACTTCTCAAACACACATTACATAAACTTTTATCAAAATTTCCTAAAAATCTGATTTTTATTTAAATCAAAGATAGGCTAAGTTATTTTAGAAGATGTCACACCTAATAAGAGGTAGCTTTAATGTAATTTTCCTACACTACCATCAATTAACCTATATGTAACATAAAGTTGAGGTCTTTTTATTCATGCACTATCCAACTTAAAGCTAAAGATACCTGCAGAGACATTTGAAAAAAAATAGTCATTTTGCTCTAATTTTTCTTTGGTCACGACATGATAAAAATTGCGTTGTCTTTTTCATTCTTTTGTCTAGTCACATTATTAAACAAGAGGTCACCTCGAACTCAAGTAGAAAAACTTTAATAAACTCACTATTTTCGTTTCTAGAGGGTATGACCAATTGAACTATAAATATTCTGCTTATGTTGAAAAATATTTTTTCTTTTCACACAAGTTTGATATTTAATATATATTAAAGTAAATATTTATTTGTGTAGAAATATTACTGATAAGTTGGCCGTGAAAAATATAAAGTTAACCAGCAACGGATGCTTAGTTGGCCTATTGACACAAGTCTCTCTCTCTCTCTCTCTCTCTCTCTCTCTCTCTCTCTCTCTATATATATATATATATATATATATGTTGAGAAGAATGTTTAATTGTGTAAAAATTTACTTATCTAAAATGTAAGTTCGAATTTTATATAGAGAATAACTTTACAAATAATACCCGACAAAATATGATATAAATCGTCTTAACTAGATCAATCAACGATTTGACTTTGGGTCCGCGTTATGCCGAATGGAAACATATGCTCCGACATTAAAGTCAAGTATTTTACTATAATTTTAAATACTTCTCTCAATTAGAAATAAGAATTTATCAAAGAGACGCGTTCTATATTGCATTTGAACTCAAGATAAAAAAAAAAAAAATAGACAATTACACGAATAAACTTCAAACGAATTTTTTAATTACATATTTGATACATATAATGAACATGACTTCGTATAATAATAAACAAAATTTTAAATTATTATTTTCTTATCAAAACATTTCATAATTGTAAAAAAAGTTAAAACTCATATTGTGTAGCCTACCACATTTCCTTCTTCTTCTTCTTCTCCTTTTTTTTTTTTTTT
>CAIGRP010032230.1:0-13870 GCA_903798385.1 Fraxinus cuspidata
TGGGACGTGTGGCAGAGTACAAACGATCAAATCAGCGGTTGTGTCAGAAATCATTTAATGCCCGCCACCCTATTGATGGACGGAATGACGCCTATGACAGAACGGTTTAGCCAGGATCTGAAACCACCTGTCCCCTTAATCCAACAATTCTCCTCTTCCACTGGTTAGTATAAATATCTCCACTCTAATGGTAAAAAAGGGGTTGGGATCAAAAAAAAGAAACCTGGACACCCTCACTTAAACTAGGCAACTACCATGTCCCGGCGATTTACTTCTCCGAGCAGCATTTTTCCCGCCAGTTGAAATACTAATTTGACTGTCGGAGTGCTCGCAGTTGTTTCCACCCCCATCGGAAAGGGCCACGAGTGACTAACTCTATGCTACTGTGCGCAGGAAGGAGCTTACCTGGAATCTCGTTCTGTTGTCCACCTGTCGAGCCATTTTCCGGGGTCAACAGAACCGTCGGGTCCAAATTTAATTATGGAACCGTTTGGGTTCGATTCCGTTCAGTTCGGTTCTCGAGTTCCGTACAATAATAATTTTTTTTATATTTACAATAACGCTATATTAATTCAACTAATAACATGTTCAATTTTAGCTCTTACAAATAATGTAGTCCAATCTCGTGATATTTTTTGCGCCTATCTTTATTGAGTTCTCCATATATTTGTCAATTAAAATCATAGGAAGATGAATATAGATAACTCACAATAATAAAGAAAGGTTTCCAATTCGATTTCTCTAGATAAAAACGACAATAGAATAAGAGATTTTGGCAAAATTTAGGTCAATATAATTAATTAGACTTGGGCTGGAAATTAGAAATAGGAAAATCATAACTTTGATTTGGGTTAAATTAATCATTTAGCAAATTTATTTAAAAATAATAATTTGGCTTATTTAGGATAAAAAAAATTAGGGATATTCAACTCTTATTTGGTTATTTGATTCTTGGACTAGAACTGAGAATCGAACTGAATCCGTCAGTTCTCGATTCAGATGCCCGTTCAGGTATTTAACTTTAAAAAAACCGCTCGATTTGGGTTCAATTCGATCGGTTCGGTTCAGGAATTTCGTCTAGCCCTAGCGGTGGATGACTAGAGAGAATGTGGGACAAAGAGAGAAAAGAGAAAATGGAGATGTTGAAATAATTATGACATGTTCTCTTTACCATTTTCAAACAGCTTTCTGTTTTCGATTTTCCAAAATAGTAAAAACGCGTCATCTTTCCCATTTTCGAAAATTCGTTTTTGAAACAAGTTAAAAATTTACAAAGAAAACGAAAAACGACGAATTTGTCATTTTTGGTATTTTCAGTTATAATCAAGTCAAAATTTTCAAAACGCGTTTTCGGTGTTTTCAAAACAATTTTTCAAAATGCCAAAAAGAACACATTTTCAACAATCTCAAAATGGACACTCAAAATGAATTCAAAACTTAAAACACAAAATTGAAATACAAAGAGAACAGTCTCTTAGGGTTTTGGTGTGTATGGTTGGGTAGAATGAATATGTATGTTTAATTTGTAATATGATTATTAATATTTTAAAATTTTAATTATCATCTGATTTTTGAATAAAAATTTGTAGATTTGAATTTTGAAATGAGAAGTTTAAAATTCCGGTATACCGTAATTTCCACATATTCAAACTTGAAGGCTCAACAACATTCCAGTAATTCGGGGAAAAGCTGTTGATAGATACAAAACAGAATTCCAAGAATCCAACCATCGCCTTCTTTAGTCGATCCTTATTTTTTCAAAATTCATTTTTAACCATATATTGTTTCGTAAAATAATATTACCCGTTAAACAAAAACTTCTCTTTATATTTTAACCACGCATTCTACAAAACTTACGATTCCAAAATTCATTTTTTCGCAAATTTTCATCATAATGGAGCCCAAAAAAGGGCTCAATTTACAACAACATATGATGAAACAAGGGTAATTAGCACATAATGTTTATACATTTGACTATTATTGTGAAAAACGTTCATATCTTTTAGTTTTTGGTATTTGCACTATTATTTCCACTTTTCATTGTGCAAAATATTATTTTCATCCATTTTCTCAATTAAAAGCTGTGAATTGACAAATATACCATTTATTTAAATAAATAAATAAAAAGAATTAATTGCAATCATAGTCCAAAATTTTTAAAAACAATGCAAACGAGTTGAAAATAAATTAGCAAATGGTAATTAACACTTAACGTTTTTACCTTTCACTATTATTGTGAAAAACATCCATACACTTCACTTTTAGTATTTTCATCCTTATTTACACCTTTAATTGTGTAAAAAAAATTATTTCTATCAATTTTCATCTAATTTCTCAATAAAAAACTATAAATGACGAATATACCATCATATTTAAATAAAAAATAAAAAACTAATTATTTCCGCCCTTCAATTTATGGTTGGTGAGAATTAATGGTAGGATTAAGAGGGTGTTTGGTACGCTTTTTTTCTCAAAATTTTCTCTTTCTTAATTATAACTACACATTTTTTAAATAAAATAATATTACACACAAATCTATAATTTTTCATTACTTTTCAACCATACATTCTTCTATCAATCACTATTGAAATATTAACTTTAACAAAAGATAGTCCAACAATATAGCTGCGGAGGTCCCCAGTCATTTACATGTGTTCCATATTCTAAGTGCATTGAAAGTGAAAGATTGGGGAATTAAAAGCTACCTTTTGAAGATTGATATGGAACACATGTAAAATAAATTTTTTTTTTCAAAAAAAATTGCAAACGGGTCTCAAATAAATTCTTAAAAATTAATTTTTTTAAAAACAATTAAAAAGTGAAAACCAGTCCCAAATAAATTATTAAAAACTTAGAAACAAAAAAATTTCTTTAATTTTCTTTTAATTTAAATGAAACATTAGATGAAAATGAATAGAAATGATGATTTGCGCAATTAGAGCTGTAATTAAGGGTGAAAATGCTAAAAAATGAAAGATAGATACTTTTTTCACAATAATAGTCAAATGTATGAACATTATGTGCTAATTTTTTTTTAATAATTTATTTAGAGCTTGTTTGCAATGTTTTAAAAAGGATAATTAGAACATACGTTTTTACATTTCACTATTATTGTAAAAAAAAAAAAAGGTCCATACATTTCATTTTTTTTGACATTTTTACACTTATTTCATCTTTTATTGTGAAAATATCATTTTCATCCGTTTTCTTAATTAAAAGTTGTGAAATAACAAATATACCCTTCTATTTAAATAAAACAAAAAGAAAAAGAAAGAACTAATTGCAAATATAGTTCCAAATTTTTTAAAAACATGCAAACAAATCCCAAATAAATTATTAAAACGGTAATTAGAACATATATTCCTACCTTTCACTATTATTGTTTTTGGAATATTCGCCTTTAACTAAAAATTTCGTTGTGCAAACCATTCTTTCAATCTATTTTCATTCAATTTCTCAATAAAAAATCTTGAAATGACGAATGTATGCTCATATTTAGATATATAAAAGAAAAATAGATAATGTTTTTTAATTTTTTTAATATATTAAGAAGTCGTTTGCATTTTTAAATTTTTTTTTTTAATTTCTCATTTCTCATAATTTAATTGATCACGATAATGCTAGATTGGTAATGGATTATGGATCAATGACTCAATTATGAATTGGGCCTGGTTATTTTAAAAAAGGCTCACAGCTGAAATTGGCCCAAACTTAAAAAAAAAATAAAAATAAAACAAAAACTAGAAAAAATTCCGGTCGTCTTCTTTGGTTCTTCCTCTTCATTCCACAGCCCACTGTTCCGGTGGAGCCCAGTACGCATGGCTGCGCCCTCTCGCCGGGTGCTGGATCCACCGCTGCATGTATAATGTTTACATTGGAAATATAAAACTTTGACAAAAGTGGAAAATTTTAAAGGTTAAACAAAAGTTGGTTCACAATAACAAGATAAATACTTTGTTTATTAAATTATTGTTTATGAATTTAGCGCTAGTTATTTAAATATCTCTTCTTCATTCTATTATGCTACGTCTAGAAATATATAGTATCATTGTCCATCATATAAGCGTTGATATACTTTTGTAATTATCAACATATTTCGATGAAATTGCACCACTTGTTGACCTCAAAAAGTGCGTCAACAGGATCCCGACTTCACTTGCGTCAACATAAGCTTGCTCCTGCACATTTAAACAAACCGTTAATTACACGTGACCTTTTCCGATGGTTGGGGAGGTGGCCGCATGCACTCCAACAGTTTAGTCAGTCAATGGGATATTTTTATTTGGATGTGTGCTTTTCATGTGAGCCACTTAGGTGTTTGGGCACCGAGTGTGTGTATGAGAGTATGTAAAAATGGAAGAGAATAATCTTACAAAACTTGTAGTATTTTAAGTTGCATTACCCTTCAAATTGCATGAGTTGTGATCTTTTATAATTGTAGAGATGAAATGGTAGCCGTTGAATGAAGTGGCACGTGGCTTCATCTTCTTGTTCGAAGCGTCTCATCATAGGCATCATATCACACATACTAGGCCATGCATCATTTAATGTACTCTGAAAAGGTAGCCACTCTAGGGCCTAGGCCTGATACCTATCTAGTAGGTTGACAAGACTTGATATTCTTCTGCTACAACATGGGTCACATTAATCATTCACATAAGATCTTTATGTAGAAGATCTTTTGAGAGAAGTGAATATGGAAGATGCTCCTTTATAGTTAGGAGGCTTCCGCTTTGATAATGTGGACTTAAGGACTTCAGTCACTTACATAGTGTATCAGCTTAAGGACTTTAGCCACCTATATAGCGCTTCAGCTTCAGAGTTTCATCCACTTACATAGTGCTTCGGTTTCAAGGCTTCAACCACTTATATCGCTAAGCCACTTGCATAGCGCTTCCGCTTAAGGCGTTTTGGCTTTGGGGTTTCAGCCACTTACATATCGCTTCAGCTTTGGGGCTTCAACCACTTACATAACGCTTCGGCTTTAGGCTTTCAGCCACTTATATAGTACTTCAAAGGAAGCGGTTGATCACCTCTCCATTGTTATTTTGTAGCAGATGGTGCCTCGCTTCGGCCATGGAGCTTCTGTTTACACATGGTGTTTTGGGTGAGGCGTCGATTCATCATCTCTTACTTATGACTTCGGTTCGATTTTTGATGATGCAGAGTATGAGCTTTTTGTTTGGACTTCTACTTGAGCCTTGGTTTTGAGGCGTAACACCACTTATGAAGGACATTGTTAAAGAATGTTTATTTGGATGGATGAGTTTGATTGGGGAAGATGAAAATTTTCTATTTTTTGTGTTAATTATATGTATTTAAGTATTTTATGTTGGATTTGTTAGTACTTTTTGAAAATTTCATTTGCAATTTTTCATTTTCTGTTGTTTTACTACCTTTTTTTTTGTTTATTTAAAAAGGGTGACAAATATGTAATTCAATAGACAAAATATAGGGAATGTTATGCTAAAAACGGTTGAGAATAAATTTATTACATTTTGAAAAGGTTGGAAACGAAAAATGCAATTATTTCTTTAGACAAATGAAATAAACAAAATCTACAGTTGTCAATGTCACCTAGCTCAGTGGGAGAATTTTTTTTTTTTTTTAACATTTTATAAAAAGAATACTGTTATTCAATCTATTACCGTCACAAAAAAGAAAAAAAAAAAGGTGCTAAACACAGATATGTCTAAGAGTATCTCCAAAAAACTCTTTAAAAATGAGATTCTCTCCATTTTAAAAAGTCAACATTTAAAATTATACTCCAAAAGACTTTTTAAATTAATATTTTAATTTAGAGAGTGAGTTTGACTCTTTAAATTTGGAGAGCCAAACCCACTCTCTATAATTAATTATAATCAAAGTGTTTCAATTTTCAATGTAGAAAAACAATAAAATAATCTAAAGAAAAACTAGTAGAAATAAAAGATAAAGAAAAATAATAAATATTTTTTGGAAGTAGTAAAATTAAGTGTTAAATATAAAGAGTCCGTTGAAGTACTTCAAAATTTTAACTCTCTAAATTTATAAATGCTTTACAAATGACAGAATATGCTCTTTAAAAATAGAGAGTTTATTGGAGATGCTCTAATAGCATCGCTGGACAAATTAATGGAAACAAAGGTTTTTGCAGGACATGTCTTGCACCTGATTTGACATGGAATATATATAATCAAACCACCAGTATGAAAATCAAGGTCTTACGTGTATGAATACTTGAAATTAGGATTGTCACATTTCTTCCATGAAGTTTCATGACTTTGTATACCTTTGGATGATTATTAGTGATAAAAATGTAATTGAAATTCTGTCACCTTTTATCCAAATTTTCAAAGTATTGTTTGAAATGTCGAATTTTTGATTGACTGTGACTTTCATTGATTCGAGAGTTTTTGAAATGTCGTTATAATCAAAGAATGACAAGTGTATGGATCCTATTGTATTGAAAACTCGATGAGATGGTCCACCTACACATATTGAAGAAACGCTTTGTTATTTCGGAAGATATCTTGAATTTTAGAATTTGAAAGAACAAAAGAAATGATGATAAAGAATGAAGAGGGGAAAATATTTAATCTTATTACAATACTTCAAAGGCACAATAGTAAGCAACATTAATACTATGAAACAAATCAATTTATATGTGACTGATTATTGTTAGCAGATCGGCCGCCATTATTTCTTTCTAGAAATAACTCTGCGCATAAATCAGCAGTACTAATAATAGTTAGTTCAGTAGAAGTGGTGGAAAAACATTACTTGAACTTGAACCACCAATATCCATTATTTAAAAAAAAAATATATATATATTTACACGTAATTAATCTAGACGAAAATTTTCTATTCTGACTATGTTTTGTCGTATCATTTTTGGAGTATAATTAAACATGTCCATGCACTTAAAATATGCTTGACATGTCCAACTAAATAAGATGAATTACCAAAGATAATATCAGAATATCAGAGGTATATGTGGTTGGGTTGTGTGTCCATATAGTATATTTTGTTTTGATAAAATAATAATTTATAATAAAATTGCATTTATTTATTATTGAGCATGTGAATTAAAGTGTTTTATGATCACTTGTAATAATATAAATTGGGTGCTTGGGTTGAGAAGTACAGTGTGATAGAACATATATTTTGATCATAAATAATTTGTTCACAACCAATGTATAAGGGTGACACTTTGTACTGGAATGTTGTAATGTTGATCGATTCACTATTCGAATTTGTGATGTGTCCTTATTACATAAATAATTAAAGGTGATATTAGTACGCTTGGAATATATTGGACGAACCACGTGTTGAATTTAATTATATAACATGACCGTACGAATATTTAAATTCCATTTGATCGCTGTGTATTTCATCTAAATCCCTTAACAAGATTATGTATATCTTTTTGTAATTTTAATGGTTATTTGATTCACCAATGGATGTGATCAATTTAATTGATCAAATATTTTGGTGAGTTGAGAACTTGAGAATGAACGAATTAGATAACGGAAATTCATGTCGGGAATGTCACCTTGAAAAATGGTATAAAATTTGTGTCGAGAACCTTCACCCTGAGAATGAGCGAACTAGAGAACAAGAATTCATGTCGAGAACTGTCATCTTGATCTAATTTGTACTTACTTGAATTAGTTTTCTCATTGTCCAGTCCAATAATTAGTTTCTTAATTTAATCACAAGAAGGTGCCCACCCACCGGTATAGTCTTGATTTTGGAAAATACCATAGAAGACTTGGAGGTTTAGACATCAAGTTCTTGGAATTAAAAATGACTGGAAACTCATGATCCAAAAAGTTGGAAGTTTGTGATTCAAATCTAGTTCAAGAATTAATTATCGAATTTAGGTAAAAATTCGAATCCATAATTCTTGATATAACATACATGTGAACATCTACACGATATTGTTTATTGAATTAAAGAAAATTTTTAATTTCTGAATAATTCCGCTTTCGCATTCCAACGTATGTGATAGAATTTATTAATAATTAATCGGATATCCTTTCAACATATTGAATATACTTAGTATTTGGACGGTGCCTATGCGAGATCACAAATGATAATTCAACTACGTTTCTTCCTCTAAGTTATGCGATTCTATGTTTCGTTAAGTTAATAACATGATTTAAAGTAGACATATAATATTTCTTTTTCTTTAATCAAGTCATTTTGACTTTTCAAGAATTACCTAACAAATTGTATCCAAATTTTGGAATTCATGAACTCAATTAAAAGAGAAAAAAAAAAGTCATATTGACCATCATGCCGAAAAATAAAGACCGGGCTTTTTTTTTTATTTTTTTTCAAAGTAGGCTTGTCTTACGTAGAAATTGTTTCTAGAAATGTAGTTATTGGTGTAATAGAGCACCATGTGGATTGAGAGGTGACAGGGTCCAAGTTAGAAGATATTAATGATACTAATTTTGGACCAACTTAATAATCTATGGCCTCATTTTTCTATTTGTTATCAACCCAAATGGTTTTGTCCTCCTCGAATCCCTCAACTTTAAAATAAATTTTACATAAATAAAGAGTTATAATGCTCTACGTTATCTAAGCGCGCATGTATATATATGCGGGAAAAATATAATGTTTGATAATAGTTAATGGTACTTAGTATATTATGTGTTTATTGGGCATGTTTGCTATCGATATTGGAAGCAAACATACTACAGAAAATGTTAAACAAATTGAATCAATTTCTATCCTTTGAACTAGCACTTTAGTTACTTGCTTTATTTTCATTAAATCTGAAGTCAATTACATGATTTTTTTCTTGGATATGTTATTACATTTATGGCGAATTATATAATATAACTATATTATAGAACAATTGTCATGTATCTTTTTAATTTCAATCTACTTTCATATTTTAAACACATTCTACTAATATGTATCACTCTTTACTTCAATAGGCTTAATGTCTATTAAGATTGGTAGTCAATTATCACAACCGCTCTCATTTATATTTGGTCTGGAAATTGACCATAAAGAGGAATAATGAAGTTACTTCATTATATCTTACATTTGTCTATTTTTTTACCCATCATGACATTGGCTATAAAGAAGTATAAATTGACTCGAAATTTACACATTTATTGAGAGAAATTGGATACTTCACTGTGACAAAAACCTGTCAAATAAAAATAGAAATATAGTTCCGTTTGATCTAGTTAACAAAAGTTAATAAAAGTTCAAGTCAAAGTGATCAGCAATTAATTTTAATAATACATTTCATGGAATCCACAACTTTTATCAACTTTTTAACCACACATTTTATCATCTTTCGCAACCTTTTTTGCCCGTTGCAAAAGATTGTTTTTATTGTAGTGAATATAGATTGGCATTGGCTTATTTTTAAATAAATAGAGTCTCTGAAACTTATTTTCAATAATTAATTTTTTAAAATATAAAGTATCTCTTGAAAATATTATAGTAACTATACTTTAAACTTTGACCATGTTGTTCTTATTAGTGATATCAAGGCAAACAGGGCAAGTTTTTGGACAAACGGAATCAATAATTGTCCTAAAATTTCTTAACATGGAATATCATGAGGTGACTTGTGTGAAAAATCAAGCTTTTACATTTGTATAAACCAATTAAAATAGTTGTACAAATATGGTGGACAATCAACGTGTTATCAAAATTCGAGCTTTTGATGTAAAAAATAGTTTTTAAAATATATGAATATGATGTTATCAAGTAAAATGTTGTTAACTAATATTGTTAACAAGTAGCGTTATTGTATAAACACATGAAATAAGAGTACCATTTCTGTAATGTGACTTTGTCACATTTTGATGATTAAAAGTGAGAAAATTTGATGTATAATTGAACTTTTCTGCTGCTTTTTTCAACTTTTTGAATAAATTTGTTGTTTTGAACGATGGAAAGAAACTCTTTCATGTTTCGTGGCAATTTATATGCAAAAGCATAGAGATCTAGCACGAGGTATTTATGTTTTACATAAAACCCCACGAATGTCAAGTTTGGTGTCGGTAAATCAAATTTTACATAAGATTCAAAGAGAGAAATTTTTTACGAACACTATAATTCTTAAGTCAATACATGCAAGAATTTTATATTGATTTAGACGGAATTTAACCAATATTACGTGTCAAAAAATAAATTCAATCTCTACCTAACACTTGGCCATGTGCAAGTTGGAATCGAGTGATTATACAATAAATTCTGCTCCAGCATAAAGCAAAATCTACCTATAGGTGATAGTTGGGCCATCTCTAGAGGAATTATTTTGAAATATTAAAGGGGTTTTAGCCAATTTTAGATCATCACCAAACTCTTTATCTATAAAAAACATTTGAGATACTATAAAGAGTATCTTTAAATTTAGAAGTTAAAATTTTATACACTCCTACCAATGGCAGAACTAGCATCGGAGAGCCATGGCGGCAGCCAGTGTTGGCTCTGGCGATTTTTTTTCCCTCATGTATTGGACGGCCACTCGACGAAATCATATATGTTAATTAGTTGAGTAACATATTCATTACTTTTTTTTCAATAGAGTAATTCCGTCTAATTCAATCAATTGAATCGACGAAATCAATGTGACAGTCAATAAGTGATTGTCATAACTTATTTCAATGAAATTGTTCTTATTACACGTTGCGACTAATGGTTATATGTGATGATAATCATTTATTTAGTTATGTTTGAAAGTACTAGTTAGTTATTTTGAATCGTTTTCGAATTTCTCGATTAAGCTGACTGACTGAATGAATTCTTAATGTAGTTCACATTAACTATTTTTCCATTTAATTTTAATTATGCAACTGTACTTAAATTCTGATTAGTTGAGTAACTATTCATTACTTTTATTTCAATAGAGTAATTCCGTCTAATTCCATCAATTGAATCGACGAAATCAACATGACAATCAATAAGTGATTGTCATAATTTATTTCAATGAAATTGTTCTTATTACACGTCACGACTAATGGTTATATGTGATGATCATCACTTATTATCCGTCATATCATCAATTTTCGTCAGCGAAATTGGACAAAGCTAGCATAATTAAAATCAAGTTAAAATTTAGTTATTAGATTGAAATCAAATGAAAGTACATTTACTCAATTGAAATCAAATTAAATTACAGTTACTTGATTGAATCAATTGAAATCAAATTAAATTACAGTTACTTGATTGAACCTAAGTGAAAATATACATATCAAGAATGGAATTTTACCTTCGGTTCTTATAACATGATTTTCTAACAACAATTATCCATCTAACCGGTGACAACCTTTGGTTGAATCTAAAAATACCTTTCAACGCAGGTATTAACTTCTAAACAAACTCTTAACTTGTCTTTATTAAACTATAAATAAACTCTTTGGCGTGAAGATAGGAATAAACCCAATCTAAGTAATTAATTTTATATCAATCACCAGAGATTAATTATTTAATTAATTTAATTGATTAAAATAATCTAAATTAACATGGGAAGTGGTGGAAAAGTATAACAAAATATAATTAAGAAGTACAAGTAGAAAATGGTGCATTAAATTAAGGTCTTACAGTTGACAATTCCCAGATCTGATCCCAAAGCTTTTAATTTCGTACAAGGTTCATATTCTGTAAGGAATTGACATTAAAAATAAAAAAATAAAAAAAATTCTATACCGTGTCAAAATAGGGTTTCCAAATAATAATCTTCAGATTTTAGCATGAAGACTACTATTATTTTAAGAAATAATAAATCTTGGTTTTCCAATTATTCTTGCAAATAAATAACCTAAATTTGATATTATCCCCAACGTTCTAAACTCAACGTACTCATCCCCGTCCGACAAGGTATTTTGAGATTATAAGATGGTGAATTCCATTCAATGTTTAGTTAAAATGAAGTTTGATTGATTTAAAATCAAGAAAATGGTTTTACCAGACAAGATCTCACTTCTCAAATAATTTGACGAACAACCACACCATATATTTGCGATCATCTTCAACCTCAACCACATTTAGGGGTGGAGAGAGGAGCCTCGCTTAGTTTTTCCTTTTTCCTACATATCAGCCAAGTATAAGTATTATTATTATTTTTTGGCCCTGTTCCTATAATCACAGTGTAATGAGTTGACAATTAGATATCCAATGGCTCTTAAAAAAAAAAATAAAAAAAAAAATCTTAGGAGTTCCATTCAACACATGTGGGCGGATTTAGTAAATGAGAGGTAGTGGGATCAACTGCCCACACACTAAATCTCATTTCCAAGACGTTAAATTAAAAAATTTCAAGATTTTGAACAAGATTTTCAAAATATTAATAATAAAAAAAAATCCCTATAATATTTCAATTTTACCCCCACAACTCTTTTATCCTAACTTCGTCCCTATCAGCATACACGAAGCCTTGGCCCATGTTTTGGTCCAAATTAAAATTTGATTATAATCTTAGTCAAAATAAAACAATCAATATCAACCACATATTTCATAGATTCCACAACTTTTGAACCACAAATTTCAAAAATTTCTATCAAAATCTACAAAAAATCTAATTTTAATCCGCACCAAACACCTCTTAATAACCATAGTCTCAAGGACCATGATACAATCTATCCTGGCAGTTGGGACTTCATTCCGCAAACTAGCATTCTAATATAGCAGACACAAGTCAAGTGGCTCATACTTTTTTCACAATTTTGCATTGTATATATTCACTATTATACGTTAGGAAAAATACCAAAGAAAATTAGAAATACTGTTGAAATTATATAAATAAAATAATAGAAACAAAAATTACAATAAATAGAGTAATAATAAAAATGGAGAAAAAAAGTTGTTGATGTAGTAACAGTATTGGAAGAAACCGAAACCTGTATTGTACACAGTTTTCTTAAAATAGATTTGTTCCTCACAGTGGTGCAAGAGGACTCATGGCGTCCATCTCCCACAATACAACGGTTGAAAGTAACTGATTATATCCTCTTCATTACTTTAAGCGAATTAAAAATGCTCAAAATTCGATCACACAACTAGAACAAACAAATTATATACTATACCAAGAACACAATTCTTGACAATAAAGAAAAAAAGAGAGAAATTTAGAGAGAATAAAGAACTCTCAAAATTTTGATGTGTGGAATAAGGAGAACACTTTCAATTTCCTATTCATTTTTCATTACCAAAAATATTACAATAGTTATTAGGGCTTTGTAACCACCAATTTAAATGGAAAATTAATTAGAGAATTGAAACCATTTGTTGTTACAATTCTCATTCACTTTATTCTGTTTTTAGTTTTTCCAACATTATTTCTATGTAAAATGAACGAAATAAGCTTGTTTACTTAAAAAAAAAAAAAAAACTCGACAGAATTAAGCAAAATATAGAGAAATATTCTCAATATTTTGCCTAGTTTTTTCTAACCAAATAACCAAAACTATGTAAATAAGTGAAATTAAGCCACTAATTGAGTCCTATTTTTTTTATAATAAATTTTGTTAAAAGTGATTTTTTTTTTTTTTTGTTGAATATAAAGTTTAGAACTTGGAAAATATTTGGGTTTACATGTTAGATTATTCTGTGGGAGAGTATGTAATCAAAAATAAGTTTGAAAAAAAAATGAAATTTAAAAAATGGGAATAAAAGAAATTTGGGAGTCGGATACATGCACCCTTGTTCTTACTGTTATGTGACAAACTCCTATCGTATCTCTCTCGTTTTGAATGGTCACACGAGACTGCCCTTTTTTTTTTTCTACGACAAGGCAATCAGTAGATTATATTAATGAATCAGTGGCAACGCTAATGAAAGGCGCCATTGAAAAACAAATACAATCAACCTAATCAATGAATGATCAAGGAAGGAGGGGAGGGGGGGGGGGGGG
>CAIGRP010032230.1:14008-25885 GCA_903798385.1 Fraxinus cuspidata
GGGGGGGGGGGGGGGGGGGGGGGGGGGGGGGGGAGGGAGAGAGAGAGAGAGAGAGAGAGGCAATTTTAGGTTGCCTTAGAATTAGCTACAAGTTTGAGGGGCACTCTAGTTATTTCACAATGACAAGAAAAATTATAAAGAGCCCGCCCAGCAGCACTGTTATGGTCATATACATACACACAAATTATTCTAAGTAGCTTATGACAAATTGAGTTAATTAAGGATCAAGATTAAAGTCAAAACTTAGATGCATTCTACTTATATATAGATGAGTAATATCTTTGAGACAGATGAATTGACTACGGTACCGTCAAATTTCGTATGTCTCTATGGAAAAACTAGAGGAAGAAACTGATCATGAAATTGAAATTGATCTATCCCTTAAGCTAGATACAAAAGAAGAAGCAAAAACAGATGAGCAGCCGCCTCGATTGCGGATGAATCGAGCAGGAAAAGAATTCCAGACCGAAAACAAACTGAAAGAAAAATCCCAAGAAATCATAGCTGATGATGATCAGAAATCCATTGAATATTACTCATTGGATGACTCGAAGAGGGAAAAGGTATAGAATTTGTTTGTGTAATTACATAATTATATGAATGGCCTTGTTTTTTAAGCAATGACTAATCAAACTGTAAAATTCTGTTAGCTGTCCATTTTACAGATGCAGATAAATCAGATGGAGGAGGAGAATAAGATATTAAGGAGCTCAGTAGAACAAATTATGAAGGATTATTATGATTTACAAATCAAAGTTGCTATGATCCAAAAAAATAACCAAAAGATGGTAGTCCTGAGCCTAATCATATTATACACCTACTTATCCTTTTTGATTTTCACTCTATGACAATTATAGCTTTTTTATTAGAAATTTCTTTGTTTATTTGATTTAGGATCCCAAAATGTTCCTTTCACTGAATGGAAATGATGAGCCGAGTGATCAAGAGCCAAATAGAAGTCCAAAGATATTTGATATCAAGAATCAAACGGTGTTGCCTCCATTAAGACAGGAAGATGGTGTGAGTGATAGTACTGAATTAGGGTTGTCATTGACACTGAAGAGCAGTCAAAAAAAGGTAGAGAGAGAAGATGAGCAAAAGGAGAAAAAGGAAAATGGAGAGGGATTAATTACAATGATAGAAGGTACGCTACATGGAAGCAGCAACTTGCCTGGAACTACAAGCCATGTTACATCTCCATCCAGTAGAAGATCTAGGGTTTCAGTCAGAGCCAGATGTGAAACAGCCACAGTGAGTTTCGCTCTCTATATATGTGTGTAGAATGTTAGAAGTGTGGAGCCTAATCGTGCTGCACAATTATCTAGTAGACTCTCATGTTGAGGGTGAACCACTTTGAATCTGTATGTTTGCTTGTTTTCAATTTCATTTGTTTTTATCTCTTTCTTTAGTAGGGATTAGAGTTCAATCCATGACATAGGGTGTGTGTTTGTGGGTTTGTTCCATTGAGTTCTACAAGATTCAAGGCTTAAAATTTATGAATGAACACATATTAGATGAATGATGGATGCCAATGGAGAAAGTATGGTCAAAAGACTGCTAAAGGAAATCCTTGCCCAAGAGCATATTATCGTTGCACTGTAGCTCCAGGATGCCCAGTAAGAAAGCAGGTAACGAAAAAATTTAATTTCCCCTTGAAAATTTTAACATCGTCTTGAATTGTTTATTTTATATAATTGACCCTTTAGATGTTGAGTAACGCAATTGACATGATATTAGGTCCAAAGATGTTTGGAGGACATGTCCATACTCATCACGACGTATGAAGGAACACACAATCATCCCCTACCTGTTGGTGCAACAGCGATGGCATCAACCGCGTCAGGTTCATCAGCATCCTTCACATTAGGCGATTCGAGCAACCAATTTTTGGATGGAATGTCAACCTCGAACCAGACACATTTCCCTTATAATATGATCAATATGCCATCTACTCCATATATCCCATACCTAAGAAGCACGCACCCTAATGACCCTTCAAAGGGTATTATTCTTGATCTCACAAACATTGCTTGTGACCGACAGTTTCTTGGGACTGGCCCTTCACAGTACTGTACAGGACAATCTACGGGACAGCCGGGATATTCTTGGCTGCCTAAACCCGGCAAGTATGATGAAACTAACAAGCTTTTTCCTGGTCCTAAACTAGGAGAAGGGTTGGGGCCTAAAAGTGAGGAGAATGATGATATTAATAAACATTTGGTGGAAAATATGAGCGCAATTGCTTCTGATCCTAAGTTTAGGGTTGCTGTTGCAGCCGCCATTTCCTCAGTACTTACTAATAATAAAGAAAGGCCTACAGCATGTCCTAGAGATGGCCAAGAGAGTGGGGGTAACAGCCCTAAACCCTGGGTTCTTGATTCCTCAAGTGCTTCTGCTGGTAAGTCCTTGTGATTTTTTTTTTTTGGCATACTCCGCCCAATCGAGACGGAAGTTGCGGGTTTGAGCCTCCCTGTTTGGTTATCATACAGAATACCGTATGAATTAGCAAGGGCTAGCTTGCAAGGTTAAATATTGTGTAACAATTATATGGGCTGGCTGCCTGGCTAGTTGATATATAGGTGTAGCCAAATGCAATTTGAATTATTTATACTGAATTCTTCCTCTTATTATTGATAATTGTTTTACTTTTTGAAAGATGGGAGGTTCCATGTGAGCCATTGACGGACTTGAACTTTTAAAAAGTTTGTTTAGAATTTTTTATTAATTAGATTTCCAATAAAGAAATATATATTTTTATCTACTGAAGCTGGTTTTTGTATATATATATATATATTCTTTTTATGTGCAGATCATAAATTATGGGTTTAAAGAAAAAGGGTCTAGTGCATGCACATAGATTAATAAAAGTAAGACTTGGTTTAATAAGTTAAGGCTCGATACAATTAGGCACAATTCATGAAGATAGACATCTGACCTAATTTATCAGTAATTGTGTCTAATCTTGCTAGTTGAATGTATCGAATATGCCATATTAGTCTCTATAAGATAAAAATACAATAACGTTTATATAAATTCAGCGTCAAAATATTTTGCTAATGAAGACTGCTAGCACGTGAAATGTAACTTGGGCTTTTGTGTTATTGTCTGGCTGATTTTCTGATAATTGAGAGTAGTTCATCGAGATGAAGTTAGATTGAGCTGACTATGCAATGACCTCAGAAGTTCAAAATAAGTAAACCTCATCAAAGCCTAGGCAAGTTTTTTAGGTCTCTACTTAGACTCAATGGAAACAGGATGGAATGTTGAGATCTTGCCTCTAAAGTTACATGAGAGAGGGATTAAGAGGATGTAAAGCGATAAATAAGATGGTACTACCTCCCTTGTAAAGAAGCATGAGAAGGAAACCAAAACTAGTAAATTAGACATGGAGTGTTGCCTTCCATTCACAATGAAATTTTATCCGATACTATTATTTTAATCGTTTGTTCCTTGTGTTGATGCTCCTTGTCATTGTTGTTTTGTTTTATCACATTTGTGCAAAAATAAATATGTTAAATTCAAGTTCCCTTTTTGCCATTTAAGAAAATGATAAAAGTAACTAACTTTTGATAAAATAAATTAATTCAGTATGCTCGTGACACGTTGAAGACAAGTCAAAAAGATCATGTTTAATGGTCATTATTTGGGAAACATAATGTTTTGAATTGTGTATTTTTGGAGAATGTGTGGTTAAAAAGTAGAGAAAAATTTTAAGTTTATGTATAGAATATTTTATTAAATGAATGCGTGGTTGAAAATGAGTATGTACAAAAAAAAAAAAAAAAGGTTTTGATTTAAAGGATGTTAAACATGGGCTAGATAAGTTTTCACTTAGTCATACTTTGGAATAGTGATTGATAAAAGAATGTGTGTAATATTATTTTATTTAAAGAATGTATGGTTAAAATTAAGAAAAAGAAAAAGAAATAAAAAATTTAATGAGGGCCAAACAAGGGCTTATTTTGTTTGAGTTTTTAGATAAAATTATTTAATAGAGTACAAAAATAGTCAGTAAAAACAATGTTAAATTTAAAAAAGAAGTTTCAACACAATTAGAGCCAGTTACGATGTCAAATTAAGTTAAACTCTAGAGAATATTAGAAAAGCCCGGAACAATTTGTTTGGTGGAGTGGAATAGATATTATTTGATTTTAATAAAGGAAAAAAATGGTGCGACAATGAATACTAAACAACTAAACCCGATCATCTTGTCATATTTTCCTTATTCAAGAATATTATATAGTTGTTGTAGCGGTAATTAGTATATAACGTTACCACATTTTACTATTATTATGGAAAATGTTATTATTATTATTATTATTTTGACATTTCATTGCACAAAATGTCATTTTCATCTATTTTAAAAATTGTGAATAATGAATATATTATTTGCTTTAAATAAAATAAAAAGAAAAAGAAAAAAATAATTACAATCATAGTCCCAAATTTTTTTATAAAGCGTAAACGAGTCACAAGTAAATTATTAAAAGGTTAATTAGCACATAATACATTTCACTATTATTGTGAAAAACATCAATACCTTTCATTTTTTTTACATTTTCACTTTTAATTACATATTTGATTGCTCAAACTACCATTTATATATATTTTCATCTCTCAATAAAGAGCCGTGAAATGATGGATATACCCTCATATTTAAACAAAAAAAGAAAATTAATTTTTTTAATTTCTATTTTTTAAATAATTTATTTGGGATTTGTTTACACTTTTTAATTTTTTTCAAAATTTTTAATTAATTTAATTGGAATTCGTTTGCACCTTTTTAAGAAAAAAAAAACTAATTTCTAATTTTCTAATAATTTATTTTGGGATTGTTTGCACTTTTTTTAAAAAAATAAATAAATTAATTTCTATTTTTTAATAATTTATTTGTGACTCTTTTACACTTTTTTTTTAAAAAATAGAACTATGATTATAATTAATTCTTTAGCTTTTTTGATTTAGATAAGATGATATATTCGTTATTTCATAGCTCTTATTGAGAAATTGGATGGAAAATGAATATAAATGATGGATTGCGCAATCAAATGTCTAATTAAGGATGAAAATATCAAAAAATAAAAGTTAGTGACGTTTTTCTCAAAGATAGTGAAAGGTAGGGATATATCATTTAAATAATTTATTTCAGATTCATTTGCCTTTTTTAAAAAATTTTGGGACTATGGTTTGAATTAATTTTTTTCCTTTTCTTTTTGTTTTAATTAAGGAGAATGATATATTAGTCATTTAATAATTTTTAATTGAAAAATGGATGAAACATTTTGAGCAAATAAATGTGAAAATAAGAGTGAAAATGTCAAAGAATGAAATGTAAAAACACTTTCCACAATAATAATAAAATGTGGACACGTTATGTGATCCTCGTTGTAAAATATGTCTAAAGTCTATCAGCTCTCCGTCGTTTCTCTAATAAACCTTTGTAATTTGAAGCATCTCCGATTTGTAGTAATTTGAGCGAGGTCACATCTTGCTCCCTCTATGTTTGTTTCACAGGATATTGTTATTTTAATAATGATCATTTTCAATCATGAATTAGGTATATAATGAATAACGAGACTGATTCAAGTTTATATAGACTTTAAATTTAAAGAATTTTCAACTCGCTACCATTTCTCTAATAAACCTTTGGACTTTGAAGCATCTCCGATTTGAATTTGAGTGAGGTCACATCTTGCTCCCTCTATGCTTTGTTTCACTGAATATTGTTATTTTAATAATGATCATTTTCAATCATGAATTAGGTTCATAATGAATAACAAGACTGATTCAAGTATATATAAAGACTTATATTTAAAGATTTTTCATACAAGCTTTCTTGATCTTTATTAATTAACAAATGTTGTGTTCTTGAAGTATGTTCTTATTTTTGGATTCTTGCCCTGACGTTGTTAAAATTTGGGATTCTATTTTTAAAATTTAATCTTATTAAGAGAAGTAGTCGAACTCTTTATATGTTGGTTTATATTTTCATTTTTATTCGATGAAATTTATCCCTTAACATGTTCCGACAAGATGAAGGCTCGTTTGAGTAAACAAATTTTAAAATTTGCGTGCTTCTTTTTTGAGTCTTAATTGTATCGAATTGCTTGTTGCAATTTTATGGACTCGACACTATATTAAGATTTGAATTCTATCTTAAAAATTGAATGCAAATAAAATACAAGATTGCCATCCAAATTGCTAAAATTGTGTTAGTTATTCAAATGTCCACAATTATTTTTGGGTCTACATTATCTATTAGTGGTCGGATTCTTGATTCATTTAAAAGTTCGTTGAGTGAAAATATGATTGAAGCGATGATTTTTCCTAAAAATTGGTTACAAAGTAACAATAAATCTATAGTGATTCGTCAATATGTAGAGGAGTAGAAATATTGGATACTTCACAAAAAATATAGAAGATATTATCATCTTTACTCTTTCTATTTGTTTTCTTTTATTAGTTATTTTATATTGTTTAGCTATAATCAATGAATCTATGCACTTTATTTTTATTTTTACGGAGAGAATGAATCACGTGTTACAATTGCAGATGTTGCGTCAGTTAATATTGACTAAGATATTAAAATATTTTTATCATATTGTTGCATTATAATTAATAGAATTATAGAACTTTGGTTTGCAATATTTTTAATGATACTATTTACGTTATAAGGTGAAATTGTAAACTAATATTTATGATTTAACTTAATCAACATATATTATTTCTTCTCTGTTAAATCGTTGTTTTAAATCGAAAGGCGGTTTGGATTGGTTTGATTTAGAAATTGAAGTGGTTTTGGTTTGGTATGAAAAATTTTCAAACCGCTTTTAATGGTTTGATTTGAAAATTTATCACAAATCATCCAAATTAGACCGTGTTTAGCCTAATTTTTAGCATATGATTCATTGTCTAAAATTGTAATATCACATTGGAAAAAAAAAAAAAAACTCAAGGAATCTCCTTTCGTGCATTGTAATTATGAAGAATAGCATTAAATAATCAATTTACGAAAAAGAAAAAAAAATACTTTTAAACTATATTTAATTTAAAATTTTAAAATAAAAGGAAAATGTTTTGAGAAAATTCAAATTAAATATAAAGACTAAAGTATACATAAAAATGAAATTTCGTACTTGTCATAGTCGACTGTATGGTTATCAATCATAGTCATGGCAAAGCGCCACAAAAGCAAATGCCTACTGTGCAGTGTAGCTGGAATAATCTAGTTCCCTCCAATTTTCCAAACCTCTTAGAATCCACGCCGATACATCCCAACCCCACCGCCGCCTACCCCAGAGAAAGCCAAAATTTGTTGAAACTTATGATTCAGACTTGAATTTTTCTGATTTTTGTCTAACTGCATTCAATTTCAAGAACCAAGAAGAGGAAAAATAAAAATGGGGAGAGACGAGGACGAATTGAGGGGGGAGATTGAGGAGAGGCTCATTAACGAGGAGTACAAGATTTGGAAGAAGAACACTCCCTTTCTTTACGATCTGGTGATTACTCACGCGCTAGAGTGGCCGTCGCTCACCGTCGAGTGGCTGCCGGACAGGGAGGAGCCTCCGGGAAAGGAATATTCCGTTCAGAAGATGATTCTCGGGACCCACACCTCCGAGAATGAACCCAATTATCTAATGTTGGCCCAGGTCCAGCTCCCATTAGAGGATGCTGAAAACGACGCCCGCCATTATGACGACGATCGATCGGATTTTGGGGGATTTGGGTGCGCAAATGGCAAGGTAGTTTTTTTTTATTGATTTTCGTTTTATGGGTTTTTTTAAGTTTAAAATGATTGTTTTATGGCGTGCTGTTAATTGATTATATCTTGTATTTTGTGTTTTGGCTGCATGAATTTTCAAGGTAAGGCTTTTATTTTTTACTTTTTAATTTTACGCCTGTGGGAATTTCAATGCAATTTTTGAGGTTTAGGATGGATTTTTCAGCGTAATCTGTGTTATACCTTCTGCTAATTGATTGTATCTTGATCTGGTGGGAGGAGAATTGCTGCAGACATATCATTTTCTGATTATTGGTGAGTGGATTTTAGAATTTGGAAAAGTTAATCTGTCTAGGGTTTGGTTGTGATATGAGTTCAGATTTTAAATGTTTCTACACGGGCAGGAACTCTATTTTGACAGCATGGCGTTAAATACTTTAAAATTTAAAAAGGGAAAATCTGTTCATTGTCTCATTTTTTTTTGATAACCGTGGGTGTCTGGTCAGCTTGCGCGCACCTCGACTAATCCCACGAGATCCTAAAGTTTACGGCTGGAGGTGAGTCTTGAGAGGACTCGAACCGCTGACCATTGAGAGCAAATCCAAGGCCTGACCAATTGAGTAATCCTCAGGGTTGTCAGTGGTCTCATTTTGTTTACAAGTTTCCCTTAGAAGCTGAATTAGTGACAGTCATCTTCGAAAAAAGTTTCAATTTGTAGTTTACAAATCTTCGTTAGAAGCTGAATTAATGACGCCGTCATCTTCCAAAAAAGTTTAAACAAGTTTGTGAATTTTCCTTTGAAGCTGAGTTAAGGACAATATCATACTACTTACTTTATAAAAGTTCTCTTATTTGAAATTGCGCTCTTAGAGAATAAAGATTTTTGAGACGAAGTGAATAACCATGTATGTTTCTGCTCTGCCTTTTGTGGCACATATCTATAATTACAGATTGCTATACTATATTCTTGCAGGTGCAAATAATTCAGCAAATAAATCATGATGGAGAGGTCAATCGGGCCCGTTATATGCCCCAAAACCCATTCATTATAGCCACCAAGACAGTTAGTGCTGAAGTATATGTTTTTGACTATAGCAAACATCCATCTAAGCCTCCTTTAGATGGTGCTTGTAATCCTGATTTGAGGTTGAGGGGTCACAATACAGAAGGCTATGGTTTATCATGGAGTCAGTTCAAGCAGGGTCATCTACTGAGTGGTTCCGATGACTCCCAAATATGCTTGTGGGACATCAATGCAACTCCGAGGAATAAGACTCTTGATGCAATGCAAATTTTTAAGGTATGATAAAGAAACTTTTATAATTCCTTTTGATTTGTCTTACTTTTTTCCGGATACAGTAAATCTTGTCTCTCAGGTTGTTCTGGATTTTCTTTCCTTGAAATATTATAGTTTCTTTGACAATCATCTAATACTTCCGATTTGTAGATTCATGAAGGCGTTGTAGAAGACGTAGCATGGCATCTCAGGCATGAGTACTTGTTTGGTTCGGCTGGGGATGATCAGTATCTGCACATATGGGATCTCCGTACTCCATCAGGCAGCAAGCCTATACAATCTGTTGTTGCTCATCAAAGTGAGGTGGGTCTCAGTTGCAATTCGTATTTCCGTTGAGGTGGAGAACTGGACTGTTTATATTGTTATATCTGATTTCTAAACTATTCACGCGGGTTTAATATACAATATTGAAAATCTATCTCATTGAAGCATTAGCAATACTTTCTGGGTGAATTTATCAGTTAAAAGCACACATGCACCAAGTTTTATATAACATTTTCAAATCCAGATGCTGAGTAACAACAAGTCCTTCAAAATGTTTGTCTTCTAGACTGCTGATACACAAAGCCGTTTTGCTGCCATATGTTTGTTCTTTCTGTCTGCTTGAGGCTGCTGACTTTAGATACTCTGATGTTCGATGCAACTTCCAATTTTCTGCTGTAAAATACAAACCAGCATTTGTAAACAGCAGAAGAATTACTTTTGTTTTTTTTTTGGCCAGTCACTTCAACGGATCTATTTAAGTACGAGCTTACAGAAGAGCTTATCTGTCGCATATTAAGTCTCCCTAACTTGTTCCTTGAAGTATCTGGTCAGCATTATGTTCCCCATAGGCACGCAGTATCTTTTTTATGCTTCAGCTAGAAAACCCAGACTGGAGGAAGCAATGTATTCCTTAAACCTTGATATTTAACCAATATCTATTAATATCTCCATTCCTTTGAAAAGGGATATAATTGTTCTGTAATGGATTGGACCTTGTACTTTCCAGTACATGATTCTACTTCCTAATACTCAAACTCCGTATTTTGTAATTTTCTTTGCTAGTGTTTAAATCATAAAATGTGTATTACTTGCTGAATATATTTATCTGATTTATCTTTTGGTAGGTGAACTGTTTATCTTTCAATCCTTTCAATGAGTGGGTTGTAGCTACGGGGTCTACCGACAAGACTGTTAAATTATTCGATCTACGCAAAATTTCAACGGCACTCCATACCTTCGATTGTCACAAGTAAGAGATATTTCTTGATTTTGGTTTCTGTGGAAATTATTTAAATTTTCTGTAGTCTTCGGAGCATGAAATCTTGTGGTTTATGTATGCTTTACAAAATTATGGGCATGAATTGATATGTTGGTCCTGTACTTTTTAACTCATTCCCGTGATTGCACAACAGGGAGGAGGTATTCCAGGTTGGATGGAATCCAAAGAATGAGACCATCTTAGCTTCTTGTTGTCTTGGTAGGCGACTCATGGTGTGGGATCTAAGCAGGTAATTCTTCTCCCTATCCAAATAATAGAGGCAGTACTTTGGGTCATATCGAATCCTCCTGTGGTATTTTTGAAGCACTTGGGTATTTTAATTTTAGAACTTTTTATAGAAAACTCGATCCCTTGCAATAATTTATTAAAAATCACTTGTTTAGTTCTGAGCTTTTAAATTCGAGCCTGTACCGCTATTTCTTGCTGTAATGAGTTCCTTGCTGGTTTCATAACCAATTTAATATGTGTTCTGGAGAATGAAGTCAAATGTAACTCTCCCTACTTCAATCTGAACTCAAATGCTCAATAATAGAAAGTTCAATGTCAATCTGATATTTGAAATCCTTTCTATTCTCTTTAAGATTTTGCGCCCCATCTATGGTGGCGTCTCCTTTTCCGAGATTGGATACTTATATGTAGACTGGTCTTTTTCTTTAATCAATCGTAATCTCTGTGGTTTTTATTTGAAATCCTCGAGTATCTGCAATTTGGAAGAAGCTCCATAAAGCTTGCAAGTTCATTATCCAAGTGCGCACTCATACACACGTTTTAAGAGCTATAATGTATAATAATTCCTCCACGTTTGAGGCACTGGTTTGGTTTGATATAACTCAAGGTATGCATTTTACAGGAACACACCCTATATGTAACTTGTGTTTCCCTTTTGCAGGATTGATGCAGAACAGACGCCAGAGGATGCTGAAGATGGGCCACCAGAGTTGCTTTTTATTCACGGTGGTCACACAAGTAAAATATCAGATTTCTCTTGGAACCCCTGTGAAGATTGGGTTGTTGCAAGTGTAGCCGAGGATAACATACTACAAATCTGGCAGATGGCTGAGAATATTTATCATGATGAAGATGATCTACCGGGAGATGACTCGACTAGAGGAACCTAATGTTTATTTTCCCATTTAGAAAGAGTCTGAGAGAAGCCATTGTATGATAAGTATGTATTTGGGGTTGTTGAGTAAAATTTCTTCTGTAGAGATGTATTATTATGTTTTGAGTTTTGATCATAACTTATGCAATTGTTGATTTAGGCAAATGTTTATTACTTATTATTGCATGGTTGCCTAAATAAGTTAAAGGTAGTAAACAATTATTTTTATCGATAAATGAGTAGATCTTTATTTATTGAGAAGTCACAAAATATTTATTTGAAAGGTTTANGAGATGTATTATTATGTTTTGAGTTTTGATCATAACTTATGCAATTGTTGATTTAGGCAAATGTTTATTACTTATTATTGCATGGTTGCCTAAATAAGTTAAAGGTAGTAAACAATTATTTTTATCGATAAATGAGTAGATCTTTATTTATTGAGAAGTCACAAAATATTTATTTGAAAGGTTTATAAAAAGATTTTGGGA
>CAIGRP010032231.1:0-13033 GCA_903798385.1 Fraxinus cuspidata
AATTATCCTCAATAGTACATGGCTTGACCATTTTATCAATAGAATATCATTTTCCAACAAAATACACATTATGGGTCTCTCGAACTTAAATACAATTATAATTCCAGGTTTTCCCAACAAAACTCCACTTGCTAAGTTCATATTCATTTTTGGTACATGAAGGATATTGGTCAAAGTAATCTTCTTTCCCGAAGTGAAGATGAGTTTCACATTACCTTTGCCAATCACTTTTGATCTTCCTTCATTTCCCATTCGAATTTCTTGACCATCGGCAATGCCATGATAAGTATTGAAAAGAAACTTATCATAACAAACATGGATGATTGCGCATATGTCATGCCACCATCCCAGAACTTTCCCTTGGACTGCATTGATTTCGCTCACCGTAGCAATAATCTCATTAATGGAGTTCACTTATCCTTCCTTCTTCGGTTGTCTTCTATGCTTGCAATCTCTAGCACAGTGTCCTAGCTTTCCACAAACATAGCAAGTTCCATTGGACTTGTTTTTTAACTTCCCTTGATCCTTTTTAGGACCAAGAGGTTTCCCTCTCCTTTTGAATTTGTCGATGTTGTCAACATTATCCACGCCATTGGTCTTCGAAGAGCTATCATACGAACTTTCAGTTTTATCTCTTGCCCTCAATTCTTCCTCTATGCGAAGATGTTTTTGTATTTGTTCCAAAGAAAAATCTTCGGAGTTGTGAAGAAACTTCTTCCTATATCCTTTCCAAGACCCGAGAGTTTAGCAATAATTGCTCCCACTAGAAAAGTTTCAGGAAGTTCGATTTTCACCGCTTTCAATTTGTTGACAATAACTTGTAGTTTGTGTACTTGAGGCAACAATTGCATGTTATCCAAAAATTTAAAATCAAAGTATTTAGAAATTAAGAATTTCTTCGTACCTTCCTCTTCAGCCTTATATTTACTCTCAAGTGCGTTTCAGATTTCTTTTGTCGAAGTGGTGTTGGTGTAAAGATCATACAAACGATCCGATAGCGCATTTAGAATGTGTCCACGGAATATTAACTCATCATCTTCCCTTTTCTTTCTTTCTGCACAAACTTCATCAGTATCTTCTTCGATTGCATCGGGAATAGGTTCCAGTTTTTTATCAAGAACATAGAAAATCTTCAACGCCGTAAGGAGGAATTTCAGTTTTTCTTGCCACCTTATAAAGTTTGCACCATCAAATCTGTCCAACAGTACCCAAGTCTTGATTCATCGTCTTGATTGTTGCAAGTGTAGACTCTGTTTTTATCGTAGTAAAATAAGCAAGTATCGTTTGAGAATGTTGGAAAAAAGTATGAATGACAGCAATGGAAACAAAGAAAAATGGAGAAGAAGATGAATATTAATATTAATATCGAAACAAGACTTGATCACGAAATGAAAACGTTGGCCTCAAACGATATTTACCTCCTTATCTATGCTTTTAAGGATTGAAAATGGAAAATAGTTTGTAGGATTATCAAGCTTTGAATGAATAACACCAAAAGCGAAGTGATTCTTCAAGTAGAACAAGTGAAAATGTAGAATTGTTTTTGGTTTGTAACCAAATTTGACCAGAAATTTTTGATGAATAATTGGATGATTTCTTATATTTTAGAACAAAAACTAACATGTATTTATAGTTTTCAACAATTCCTACACGAACTGGTCTCAACACAAGAAGAATGGGTGCAATAAATCACCAGAAAATTCAAAAAAATCCAACCTAATGGTCGGATTTTACTACTATGCGACCGCATAGGCTATAACTATGTGGTCTCATAATTATATTATTTGCGGCCCTTGAATTCTCTGTAGTCGCCTATGCGACCGCGTAGGCCATTTTTATGACGTCAATGTTAGTTTTTCTTCCTCTTTCCAATTCATTCATCCATAGTTTTTTTTTCTCTTGATCTTTGAAAAACAATACTAACAAATAGTATTTAATTCTTGAAAGCAAAATGTAAGAGAAAGAATTAACTTATAATTGTTCGATACTTAAGAAAGCTCTTAAGATTGGATTATTGGGTTTAGAAACAGGTAGACATCGCCATGGATTCGGTTTAGAATTTTGCTATCTGTACAGGCAGCACGAGCAAACCACATGTCGGTGAATTTGAAAAACAGTTTTTCGTCGGTTTAATTATTATATGTTAGTTTTTGCTACTGTTTGTGAGCTGAATGGACAATGGCTGCTTATATTTGAAGGGGCAGAGACGGTAGATTATGATATTCAATCGTGTCAGAGATGCAGATAATGATTTTTTCTGACTCATCAGTAGGGCAAAGCTGGCTCTTTGTTTCCAGTACTATTCATGGGCAAATGGTCCAACTTGGGCTGAGGTAATGCTTTCATGTACTATCTTACGGGTCGTGGCCTGTTGACAGACCAAGTCCATATATTGGATTATGAAGAAATATGTAACTGAATTAGGGATGACAAAGCTGTTGCCACGAGGCAATGATCCGCCCAATTTAAAAAAATTCAAAATTTATTATCTTTTGTCCCCACTATAAGTAGTGATGGCAACAGGGCGGGGCGCCCCGCCACTCCCCAGCCTCGCCTCGCCTCGTCCCGCCCCGCCTTAGACGGGGCGGGGGACTTGCCCCGTTTCTTTAAAAAATAAAAATTTCCAGTTAATTATTATTATTTTTTTAGTTAATTAATTTTATTTTATTTTTCCTTCACGAGGCGGGTTCGGGAGATGCCCCGACCCGTGACCCAAGATGGGGCGCGCCTCCCCTCCCTGACCCGCCCTGCCAACCCGTTTGGGGCAATTTTTTGTCCCATTCGAGGCGAGGAAAATTGTTATCACTAACTTTAAGCAGCGGGAATCCTCGACGAGACGGGGACGTGACCTCCTTCATTTTCATTCCCAGACCGATTGTATGCAGATGCACATAGGATAATTCAAGATGTCTAATCAATAGTTTCGTCAGATTCTAATGTTGTATTTTTGCATGATATTTTCGCTCTTTTAATTGAAGTAATCATGATTCTTGTCACTTTATTCCTCATTCAGGAAATACAATAACTCATCAACTTGCTTCATTTGTTACTACTTTCCTTATTTCTCATAGCTTGATTAATTGTTTGCCACCTCTCATTTCACTTGCATTTTTGGCGTCATTACTTAACGAAATGCTCATTTTTTTAAAAAAATAAAGTATTTGTTTATAATCATTCTTTATTATTTTAACCTCTCTAATAAAATTCAACTTATTTTCCACAATCCAATCTTCGATGATGTAGTGTGTTGAGTGGTGTAATAAAATTATTTTCCATCCTTTTTTACACGCAAGTTTCTTATACACAAAAGATTACACAGTCAACTTTCACATGAGTAAGAACATGTCAATCAATACAAGTTTATCCACTGGATGGGGAAAAAAAACTCTTAAAATCAAATGCACGAGATAGAAAATCATTAACCATATTTAGTGCATCAATCAATCACTCAACTTGAATAGAGAGTCTATTCTTCTTGAAAAGTGACTTTTAGGTTCTGTTTGCCAATCCCACCATCAGGAAAAAACATGCAGAATCGTCCACAATTAGAAAACTTATCACTACAAAAATGGCACCTAATGTGAATGAAGTCAAGGTGGATCACCTAGTTTTCAATACACACACACACACAAAAAAAAAAAGCCAGCCATTGAGCATTACAAAAGCATATCCGAATCAACTTTCAGTTCTCACTACACTTGCTAGATTTCAACAGTGCCTTTGAAAAGGACACAGTTCAACCTCACTTTGGTGGAAATTTGTTCAAGAAAAAGTTGAGCACTAAAAACTGCCTGGATTGTAAAGGGCCATTACCTTTTTTGAACACATTAAGATTACGTTCTATTTGATATCCAAAATGTCCAATAAGTGGAGAATGTTGGGATACAAAATAAGCTGAGGCCCCAAGATAGTCTTTCTTTTGCTAGCCACTCCCAGGTGCCGATGCAAAAGAAAGAAAACAAGAATAGAAATGAAAGGTAGTAGGAGCAAAAAGTGTAGCTTACAGGGCAGAGAATATCGCGGTGTCTGCCTTCACCAGCTGGAAAAGAGCATTATGATGTAGGTGTACATCATGCCCTAATGTGTTAAGGTTCTACAACTGCTACATCAGAATGAAAATTTCTACAAAAGAAAAATAGTTATATGAGAAATGCACGAGTCAAGTATCACTACTGTTGAGTAATTCTGTAAAAGGAGATATAACTTCATCAATCTGTATGTCGAAGAAAAGAGAGAGCAGAAAATTATGCACTGTTTAGGCCAAAATCTAAAAGAAAGTAATTGAAGATGAACAAGGACCTTCAGATTAATAACAGGATGTAATGCTTTCCATTTCATTAGCCATCCGATTGGTAGGTTGAGATATACATAATGAAACTCAGCATCCAAAGCACTTATAAAATAAAATTGAATCACTTGGATCATCAGTTCTCTGCCAGCCATCTTGGTATAAACTGAAGTTTTCTTGGTTTACAGTTTTGTATTTCACTTTCCAGATGAAAATGAAACTAAATTCCTCGAGAAGGAAACAAATAAAACGAAATTTATTGTTACGTTTGTCCTATCTCAATCTCATCTAGCCATGAAACAATTTCATCAATGGATGGTCTTCTTCTAGGATCCTGGTTTATACATTTACAAGCTATACCGAGCACCTCCATAAGTTGTTTTTCACAATCTCTATCTATCGATGAATCAAATATATCCTCCTCCCTCTTCTCAGACTTCTTCTGAAACACCCATGCCACCAAATCCCTGCAATTCTTTCCCTTGCAGACTTCCACAGGTCGCTTTCCAGTAAGAAGCTCAAGAAGAACAACTCCAAAACTGTAAACATCGCCTCTGAACGTCGCTGTCAATGTCTGACTGTATTCAGGCGGAATATATCCCAAGGTGCCAACCAAATCTGTTGTTACATGAGTATCATAGGGACAAAGTAATCTTGAGAGCCCGAAATCAGCTAAATGAGCTTCAAATCTATCATCCAAAAGAATATTGCTGGTTTTGATGTCTCGATGGATTATATTTGGCTCCTTGTGCAAATAAGCTAATCCACGGGCAGCCCCTTGAGCTATTTTCAACCTGGTATCCCACCTGAGGAATGAACTCCCATCAACTCTTTCATGTAACCAATAATCCAAGCTTCCATTTTCCATATAGGAATAAATTAACAACCTGTCATTCCCATATCGACAGTATCCTTGAAGAGAAACAAGGTTCTTGTGCTGAGCTCTAGAAAGGGCTTCGACTTCAGCTTGAAATTCACGTTCCATCTGCCCACAATCCCCAGAAAGCCTCTTGATAGCAGCTTTCAAACCATTAGGTAGGTCCGCCTTATAAACCAGACCAAATCCTCCACAGCCAATAATGTTTGATTGGTTGAAATTGTTTGTTGACTTCAGTAAGTCCGCGATTGTAAGATCCTTGCAGTCTGCATTCTTAAAGAGCACCAGCTTAGAAGGTCCAAATGCATCAGATAATCTCGGTGGCCTGCTGATTTCATTATCCAAATCATCAATTGGTACTCCAGCGTCTCTTCTCGATGTCCTGAGCAGAAGAATGGCCAGGAGTAAAGCAATTCCAACGCCAATGCTGATTGTTATTCCAAGTATGCTGCTCCAACCAAATTTCTTACGTGCAGTAGATGGACTAGTTGTTCGGAACCCTATATTACTGGCAGTGCAAGGAGAAATTATTTTTCCACAAAGTCCAGGATTACCCTCAAAGCTTGAGCTGGGAAAGCTAAGGAATTGGCCCCCTGTTGGAATTGCTCCTTCGAGATGATTATTAGCAACACTGAACTTCGAGAGGAAAGTGAGCTGATTAAATGATGAAGGAATTGATCCATGAATATCATTGTATGACAAATCCAAAGTCTCCAGGTTTGTCATATTCGAAATGGAGTTGGGGATGGTTCCAGTTATATTATTCCTGCTCAAGTCCAAGACATGGAGCTGTCTCAAATGTCCAATTTCAGGCCAAATTGAGCCATTTAGTTTATTATTGCTCAGTAATATAGATGGAGGGAAACTTGAAGCTTGATTGTACTGCAAACCACTGGCACTCTGATTTCTCTTTACGAAAAGTGGGATCCCAGTGGAAGTATTAAGAGTGGATGAACAGCTATTGGCAGACATAAGGCTCTTAAGCTCAGTCAAACCTTTCGGGATTTCTCCTGTTAGTGAATTATTTGAAAAATCTAGGTAGAACAAATTCTCCATCCGACCAATCTGGGAAGGGATACTGCCATCCAAATGATTCCAGGACAAGTCAAGGACTTGCAATTTTGTGCAACTCCACAACCAATCTGGTATTTGACCATTCAGGCCACAATTTCCAAGTGCAAAAAGCATTAAGCTCTCAAACCCACTCATGTTTTTGGGAATTTCTTCCCCATGGAAATTCTTGGTGAGAATAAGAGTGCTGAGATTTCTGCAATGCTTCAAAACAGATAACCCTCCAGATAAGTTTACAAGGCTGTTATTCGACAATGAGAGAAATGTAAGAGATGTGAGATTTGCATAGCTTTCAGGGATCTGGCCAGTTAAATTGTTCTTGGCAAGACTCAAAATCTTTAATTCCTGGCAACTAGATAATGATTCGGGCAAGGGACTAGAAAAACGATTACTTGCAAGATCAAGATTATAGAGATTAGGCAATCCAGTGAAATCAAGATCGATTGAACCAGAAAGAGTGTTGTTCCGCAAATCAAGCACTCGTAATTTAGTGCAGAGTGCTAGAGTTGAAGGCAGTGGTCCAGAGAATGAATTCGAATGAGCAACAAACTGCTCTAGTTGAGTTAAATTCCCAAAAACATTAGGAAAAGAACCAGAAAATCTGTTCCCGCATAGAAAGAAGGCTTTGAGGTTGGAAAGCTTACTGAGTTTATGGCTTAGCTGGCCAGAGAAATTATTAGCTGAGATTGAAAGCTGCTCCAGGGAGGATAACAAGTACAAGGAGTCTGGAAGTTGGCCAGAAAGAGAATTGAAATCCACATGGAACTGCTGGATAGATGTGCTGCTGCAAGTCTCCAAGCCTTCAAGTGCACCATAAAAATGATTTGATGATAAATCCAGAACCAGAATGTTGCGGGAGAAACTGCAGATTTTGGAGCCAAATTCACCAGTAAACAAGTTCTTACTTATGTTGAATGCAACAAGACTCGGAAACACCCCAAGATCAGTGAAGTTTCCAGTGAAAGAATTGCTCGAGAGATTGACTGATTGAATCCTTTTCAACCCCACAAGAGCTCCCAGTACTGGTCCAGACAACATGTTGTGGCTTAAATCAAGAACTTCCAGCTGTTTCAAATTAGAGATATTCACAGGCAATCTACCTTCCAGAAAGTTGTGCGAAAGATCAAGCACTTTCAATCCATCCAATTTTCCCAAAAACTCTGAAATTTTTCCCCTCAGGCCTTCTCCAGTCAAGTTCAATCCGGTTACTCTACTTGTGGCTGACTTATTGCCACCATCTTCGCAAACAACACCATTCCATCGACAGCAATTGGTTTCATTTGACCAAGTTGATTTGATGGAATCATTTAGCAGTTGGGCTGCAAATTCCCTCAATGCCGAAAAATCATTTGGATTACAGTTTTGGATCGGCGTTTCAAGAGCCAATGATAAACCGACAAAACAAGCAAAGAATATCCAATTCAGGAAAGTCATTGGGGAAAATGTCCGCAGAATTTTATCAATAAACGAAGGGGCTCGGCGATATAAATCAAGAAGAATTCCACAAACCAAGAAACTTTTCTACCTCACATCCCACAAAATCTGCCTCAGAAATTAAAAGATCCAAACCATACCACTTTTAGTGAAGCAAGAATCAGTGCCACTTGGAACAATTGAAAAACTGAAATTTCAATCTTTACGAGAAAGAAATGTTCTGGCTAATTCAATAAGAATAGATGAAAAACCCCATATGAGAAATCTCGTCGCACATTTCAGAAATACAAAAGAAAGGCACAATTAACATGTAATTGAAGCAATTAGAGACAGAGAAAACCCTATCAGATTTACACTACCCACTATAAATCAAACCCCCAAAACCAAAAATCTTGAACTTAAGAACCTATATCAGAGTGAAGTAAACAAGAAATCAGCACTGCCCATATGAAGAACCTTCAAACCCACATCCCAAAACACCTCAAAAATCATAAAAGTACATAAAATAAAATTCCCAACCAATAACTTGTAATTCAAGGCCGTCTCTTACGGTTTCAGATCCCCAAGTTCAAAAAAGAACCTTTCTTTATTCAAAACGCACAAACCAAAGACTGATTTTTCAACGCCTTATCACTTGCAAATGAAGCAAGCTATAGTTCACTACACTAAACAGATTCCTCAACACTAAAAAGTATGTTCTTTTACTACAAACGGGTCTTCACTGATTACAAAAGCAAGAAGAAAAGCAGTGTTGATCAAGATATAGAAAAAAAGTACTTACTCTCTTGAAGAAACTTGAAATCAACGAAAGAGTGATACTAATAGACCATCTAACTCCTCACAGCAAGACAAGGAAAAGGAAAGTTTCAGTAGTACTGTTTAATATTTTACTATTGTGGTGGAATCTGGAAAATTTGGACAAAAAAACTGGTGGGCTGATTTGAAATGATGACACAAAGAGCTGACTTTTTTTTTTTTTTTTGGGGTAGTTTTTCTGCATTAGTTACCCAGTTGATTTCACAGATCACAAGTCTGACCCCTTTGTCAATGCCCAAATTTGTCTCTATCTCTATCTCTCAATATAAAATTTATTTACACTGCGAGGTGAGTATTTGATGTGGTTGGGTCATCAATTTTGTTGAGTGCGTACTTTCACGTACCGCTACTGCGCGTGAAGAGCACCTACAAAATTTTGCATTTTTATCCTCGGTAACGCAATAATATTACTATGCACCCTCTAAAAGCAATTTTTTTTTTTATTTTTTTTTTTTTTTTTAAAACATTTTTTTTTTCTTTTTTTTTTTAGTTTTTTTTTTTTTTTTTTTGGATAATTGCAGCAGCGGTATCAAATCTTTCATTAAGTAGCAGACTTTATTCAAACCTTTCATTTGTGCCACCCACAGTATCAAACATTTCAAAATATCGCAGTTGAAGTCCAAATGGATGGTTTCTGTTAGTTTGACCAAATAATTGATTTTGACAATAATTTTGATTTTATTTTAAAAGTTTAAAATGATAGTTTTATATTTTTTATAATAACATAATCAAAATCAAATAATTAAAAATAAAAACTCATTGTTGCAGTTGCGACGGCCTCATCGGGGCTTGGGTGCGAGGTGAGGGTTTTAGATGGATTAGGATACGAGGAGTTGGAGAAGTTGAGACTTCATATTTTTCTCGAGTTCAATATTCCTATCAGACCTGTTAAAGGAAGAATGCTCGAGATTGAATTTGAGCACCCAAATTGTGTGTTGTTGGTTTTCCAAATGGTACAGCAAATCTCTAGGATAGATTATAAAGAATTGGTAATGTCAACTGACTCCTCTGCTTCCAACCTAAAGGCTTAAAATGCAACAAAATCTGATAACATGTTTCACGACATCAAAGTGGAGAGGTGGATAAATCCTCCAAGTTTATTTCAAAAACAATTACATATTTCTACACTGCATGCATAATAATATCTTAATTCAAATGGCTCTCTTTATATAGAAAATTGTTTGTTATAACTTTTTGTGAGAAAAATAATGAAAAGACAAATAAAATGTAAAATGTCTTCATGTTATAAGATTGTAATTTACACATTTCCTTCAACTTTTTCTTGAGATATATTTGTACTTTGCATTTTTCTTATCGATAAAGGAGAATTAGAGCCGCCATCTTCTTTTTGCATTTTTATATCAAAATTTTATTTTCCAGCTATTCCAAGTCTTTCATTATTGGCATTTGTGGTTCTAACTAAAATTTCTATCCAAATGCCTCTTGTGTGTGTATGAAATAAGTAAGATTATTAAGCTCATATTTGACAATCATTATTATATACTCTTTTTTCTACATAATTATTTTCAATCACACGTTCACAAAATAAAATATTTTGTACTTAAATCTAAAAAAAAAATTATACTTTTTAATCACACATTCCACTAAAATCACTATTCAAACATTGTTTTTAAAATAATGGTCATCAAACAAGGGCCAATTATCATGCACTTTTTAAACTTAAATGAGCTAATTTTTGTGTGTGCACGGGTAATGCACGTGAATGTGCCTAAAGTTTAGCTATTTTTCTTGATAATAATGCAATTTTCCTATAATTGTGCTATGATAATCACTTTGAAGAGTTTTGTAAGGGGGATAGACAATCCGTCACATTGATAAGAGAATTGGCATTTTCCACTTAAAAAATCAATCGAAAAATGCATCAGCAACTCTTAAAAGCTCTCAACAGAAAGCTCTTTTCTAGCCTATATGGTGAAATGTCTTTTGAATGTCTATAAGCCTTATCGATAGAGGAAAACTATAGCAGACATCTTCAAGTTTTACATCTTTCGCGATTTTCTCTCCTCCAACTTTTATTTTGTAGTAATTCCATATATATGATTATTTGTCGTTTGTGGTTTGTTTGAGCCTTATCTTTTGAAGTTAATAGATTTTGATTTGACTATTGTGTAGTTGAACAGTATAAAAAAATTTAGATTTACGTGTACAATTATTTTATTAGAAGAATGTATGGTTGAAAATAAATTTGAGAAAAAAATGAATTTTCAAAAATTGGGGATCAAACATGGGTTTCCATCCACTTTTTTTTTTTTTTTTTTTTTTTTTTCGGGTCAAAACGATCGCGCACCTCACATTATGAATTAAGATAACTCATTGTGAGAGTATTTAAACTTAAATGAATTAATTTTGTGTGTGCANTTTTTTTTTTTTTTTTGTTTTTTCGGGTCAAAACGATCGCGCACCTCACATTATGAATTAAGATAACTCATTGTGAGAGTATTTAAACTTAAATGAATTAATTTTGTGTGTGCACGGTTAATGCTTAAAGTTTTGCTATTTTTATGATAATCTGATTTTCCTATAAATTGTTTTCTTTTGTATTTATTCAAATTCTCCCTATGAAGATCATGAAAGTGCACTTCTCACAGAAATATCCATCTGGATTATGTTATTTGCCTTGGGTGCTCAAAATGATCGAATGATATAAACTTTGATTAGTTTCGACATTGAAGATTGTGCCTGTATTTCTCGCATCAACATACGATACTGATAAGCAGTGAGAGGAGTTTCATGAGGGGGATAAGGCAATCAGCCATGTTAAAAAAATTGTTGTAAATCGAAGAATACATCAGCAATTACAAATTTTCCACCTTATGTCGTGAAATGCTTTTGGAAAACTATACATGCTTATAAATTAAGGAAAACCCGTTCAAGTTTTACTTCTTTTGCATTTTTTTCTCCAACTTTTATTTTCTAGTTGTTCCAAATTTTTTTGGTTATTTGGCATTTGTGGTTCTAGTCAACTAATGTTTCCGTCCCAAATTTTTTGTCAAAAAATGGTTACGTGCACCTCACGTCATCGAGTAAGTAATATATTGATTATAAACTTAAGTGAGCTAATTTTTGTGTGTGCACGGGAAATGCACGTAAAATCACACTTAAAGTTTGTTATTTTTTGTTGATAATAATGTAATATTCTATGGATTTTTTTTTCTTTTGTATCTGTTCAATTTATTTCCACGAAAAGTTCATGACATTGTACTTCTCAGTTACAAAAATTCTTATCTAGACTTTTATTTTTTTTCGGTCCTAAGTGCTCAAAATGATGGAGAGAGAGTAAATTTGATCGATTTGGACATTGAGAATTGTGCTATTGTAAGTGAACTTCATGCATCACATAAATGATACTTGTACAGTGGAAATACACATGAAATTTTACAGGTGTTGATATGGCAACACATTATTGGTTGTTTAACTATTTTTTTGTCCAAGATCAAATGAAATATTGCCATATAGCATTTGGTAAGCCCATCTATGCATTTTCCTTGTACATGTAACATTATTCCATGCATCAATGGGAAGAGTTTCGCAAGGGGGACAAGACAATCCATCATGTTGAGAAACTTATACATAATTGTCAATTCCCACCTAAAGAATCAATGGAACAATGCATTAGCAGCTACTTGTTCCCAGTCTTAAGAGCTTTCAACAGAAGGTTCGTCTACTAGATGTTAAATTATCTTTTGAAAAGATATACAAGATTATCAATAAAGAAAAATTGTAGACATCTTCAAGTTTTACTTCTTTTGCATTTTTGTTTCCAAGTTTTATTTTCCAGTTGTTCCAAATATTTCATTATTCGGCATCTGTGGTTACAACGGTTTCTGTCCAAAATTTAATCTGAAATGGTCATGTGTGCCTCACTCACATTATGGAATAAGTAAGATTATCAATTATCAGGCATTATTTCAACTTCAAAGTGTCAGTTTATGCACGCGAATCGCACGCATGAAATTATACTATTTTCTTTATAAAAATGCAATTTTCCTATATATGTGTTTCGTTTTGATTCAATATTTCTAAAAAAATTTCATGGCGTTGTACTTCTCAGCGACAGAAATTTTTGTTCTGTGTCGTAGGAGCTCAAAATGAACCAAGAGATAGTAAGTTTGAGGATTGTGTACTTCGGGCATCAATGACAAATAGTGCGTATGTCTTAAAAAGTTTTACTTCTTTTTCATTTTTGTATCCAACTTGTATTTTTTAGTTGTTCACTATTTGTCGTTTTTTGGTTTCAAAGTTTCTGTCCAAATTTTTTGTCTTTAACTTTTATGCGAAAAGCACGCCTAAAGTTTTGCTAATTTTTCTTGATAATAATGCAATTTTCCTATAAATTGTTTCCTTTTGAATTAATACAATTTTTTTTCCCTAGGAAACGTTGGGCATTTGGAAACTTGCATTTCAATGTAGTGTCCACTAATATCTTAAAGAGTTTGTATATTGTAAAAATTATTGTACGATTTCAAATTTGCACGATATACGTCATCCTCGACACTCTTTAAATAGAAACTACAAATAATGTAATG
>CAIGRP010032238.1:0-16008 GCA_903798385.1 Fraxinus cuspidata
TATTGGATCTAGTGGTGGTGGCTTTATTGGTGGTAGTGTTGCGGTGCTGTTGTGGTAGTGGCGGCAATGAGATAGTGTCTATGACCAATTATTTGATTGATTTGTGACCAAGTATTGGTGGTGAATCGGGATCGGGGGTGGGGTATTTTGGTGTATGTGGCCAATTGTTTGGATCCTTGTGACTAACTATTAAAATGTAACCCTAAAATTCAATAATTCGCTATCAAAAAATAATGTGTGACCTAAAAAATTTTTAATATGTGATCGATAATTTGTGACTTGTAACACTTGTGATTTGTGACTGAGAAATGAATTGTGATGTATAATTTTTTTATTCAATAAATGAACAAATTGTGACCTATAAATTCTTTGAATTGTGACCGTAAAATAATTTGTGACATATAAAAATTATAATTTTTGATCAATTAATAATATGCGACCGCTTATATGGAATTTGTGACCAAATTATATGGAATTGTGACATTAATATATTTAATTAATAAAATACATGTTTAATTAATGAATTTATAAATAAAATTTTAGAAAGTCTGAAATTTTAAATTTTAAATTTGAAATTGGTGAAACTTAATCTCGTAATCTTCCCTTGTTTATATTAATAGCAAGTTATGCTAAATAAAGCAATTTATCTTTCAAACGAGAGTATTAGGATAAAGAAAAGACTGAGGTGCAAGGACAAATTTTTTAGATTAGATATGGTGACGGCCCTTGAAAATAACGGGTCATGAGAGCAATTCGTTTGTTACCCAAACCAAAGGACGCAGGACCACCCCCTTGGAAGTTGCAACTCACACGAGCAAAAGTTGTATTATCTAATTTGGAAAATGTTATTTGTACACCTGGTGTACACTCCACTCACAAAATAAAAAATTCGTGGACCCCCCTACTGTGAGGGGGGGTGTACAGTACAACCAGGTGAACATGTAGCATTTTCCATCTAATTTACATACACAATTTGTTAAAATTTTTAAAAATCAATCTATATGCTGCCTCTGTTCAGTAAATATTTTTAGTAAATTCGATGTTATTTCTACTACTTAGGAAAAGTCAAATTTTAATTTCAAACTGAAAAGTATATTTATTATAATTTAAACTTTGTCAAAACAGGACCTACCATGTAATAATTAATAAATTGTCACTCAAACAAGCCATATATTCAAGCTTATCAGCAATACAAATTTTTGGGCATTTTCATTACATATAAATGTATAGAAAAAAGTCAATACAACATCAAGATCCAAATCATACCCCAAAAAAGAAAAAAGAAAAAAAAAACGACAAAAATTCTTTCCACAACAACCCCATTTCAAGTATGTTGAAAGATTGTAACTACGCCCGATCATGCAAGTGTTGGTTTAAAAAAAATTAGCGTTCTTTGATGTTTAGAGAGTGTTTTTATTGGAAACTAGTGATTGAACTTACACATTTGTTCCAATATAGCTTTTCGTCGATATTTTTTAGGTTGACTTACGAAAAAGGGACGTGTCATGCTACCTTTTATTATTCAAACTTAGAAGTTGGTCCGATCGACCAATCATAACAAAAATAAATTTCAATTAGCAACTTGAAACAAAATGAAGTTTAGTTAAATAAAATTGTACTAAGGGTCCGTTTGATAGGCAAATGTGGAAAAGAATTTCAATTCCATATGAGTTGGAAAATAAAAATCCACTAAGCCCTTAGGAATTCGTTTTCCATGAAAATAAAGAAAATGCAGCTTAAAATAGTTGTACCTTGAAATTCAATTTCCATTTTCACATTGCAATCAAATGACCAAAGTAGAATTTGTTTACCTCAGATGTGATATTTTTTATAGAAAATGTAGCAATTAAACAGGGCCTAAAATTTATTGACCACTAGTTATTTGACCCTACAAAGATGCAAGACCGGACATAGCACACCTAGACGTACCTAAGTCCTAAGAACTAAGTGCGAAATACTTCACAGCTTGAGCTTATCCTGATGAGGACCAAATTTTGAGAAGAAATGTGCAAGGATAGCAAAGAAGCAAGCAAGGCACCACATGATCCAAGTAAAGATCAGCACTATCCAGTCCATGAATTTCTTCTTGGGGGTAAATGTTCTATCAGATTGCAGCAATCCCCTGCAAAGTGCTTCCGTCATTGCAAATGAAGTCATGGGATCCGATTCCTCTGGAAGAATTCTTTGTTCTGTTAAACACGGTATGTCGTATGCACCAGTCGTTTCTGGTATCCCTAGATATTCGCAAATCTTCAGCCGGCCGTTGATTCTGTCCTCGGCATTTAGTGTGTCTCCATGTGTTAGAATCAATATTGGATTCTCATCTGCCATCAACATCGAGTAGTAGTTTACATATACATATATGAGATAAGTACATATTACAACATTAACTAGGAGCAAATCGCTCTACCACTGAGCTGCTGAAAAGAGTAATACACAAGGTTGTGATCTTAATGTCCAGATTGGCACGATGTACTATCATCCTACGATCTTTAAGTATCCTACTCTTCTCAAAACAACGTTTTCATGTGTCGTGTCTCGTGTTCTGTTTCCATGCAACAATAATTTAACAGATTAGAGAAAGGACAAATCTTACTGCATTTTTTGATAGATGGCAAATGGAAGAGGTCTCTTAGTGCCTCTACTGGCTTCAAGTCACCACATCTGAATGCCTTGTGGATTTCTGATAAATCAGCCACAACCATTACACAATTGACCTTTCTCTTAACATATCTTGAATTTGACAGCTCCATTGATCCACCAATTTCATCCCCAGGTCTGTAACAAGGCTGGTTATGGCGAACTCCGGTAGACATCCATGTCGAGACATCCTCTAAGCCGTCATTCATTTGGTTTTGATCTAAGCCCCTCGTATCGTACACACAAAACCCATTTCTTGGTGATCTTAGAACGTTGTGTTCCTCCAGAAACATTGTCGTATAGTTCGAAGATTCACCTAAATACGAGCAATATAAAACAAATACAATTAGATAGTTATAATAAAATAGGATGGAAGAGAGGGAAAAACATTAAAAACTATGGCGGTAAAATATTTGATTTTTGGGAGGCGATCAAACAAAAATGGAGTCAAGCACACAACAATTTATCCGAAAATAATTTTATGAGTTTGATGAACTATATAGGGTAAGTCACCCAGATGCTATAGGAGAGGATGCTTAGATAATAAGCTCACAAGTCACTTGGTAAACTTAAATATTTGATCATTACAATCAACCAAATTTTTACATTCACTCTATTCATGTGATTCCCAACTACGTGACGTACGTAAACCTTTTAATTAGCCTCTGTTTGGTACACATTATTTTTTTTATTTTCATTCTTTTATTCATTTTCAACCACACATTTTTCAATAAAATAATATTTTCCATCACATCAATAATTTTTCCTTATTTTTCAATCACATATTCCCCATCACATTAAAAAAATGCATTCTCTTCTAAAAAATGTGTATACCTTTTAATTAGCCTCTGTTTGGTACACATTATTTTTTTTATTTTCATTCTTTTATTCATTTTCAACCACACATTCTTCAATAAAATAATATTTCCATCACATTAATAACTTTTCCTTCTTTTTCAACCACACATTTTCCATAAACCTACTATTCCAAAATAATGTGGCTCAAACACACCCTTAATGTAAGTGAGGACAGTTTGGCAAGATTTCTAATAACTTAAAAATTTATTTTAGAGATAAAAAATTATTTTTAAACAATTTGAATAATTTTGTTAAAGTGCTATGATTAAAATGGCTTTTAAAGGAAGTTGATAACTTAATTAAAATCCATTTTTACAATTTTAATTTTATTTTCAAAACTTATTTTCACTCAAATATTTCTCACGATAAAATATTCTGTATAAAAAAAAATTACTTTTTAACGACACATTCTTCAAAAAATCACTATTCAAAACTCTTTTTAATTTTTAAAGATTGTCAAACTGGGGCTAAGAAACTCTTCTACAAAAATCAGATATCCTACCGAACGAGCTCTTAGCTTATTTATGTTGCTTCGTCTACACTGGAGATCATTCCCACAAGGGTGTATGGTGTAGAACTAATTGTTATGACTATTGAAGAAAAGGACATGTAAACACTTGAGATCAATTAGATGAAATTCAGCCCCTCTTTGGTCTTCCTTTATTTTTTATTTTTATTTTTGCAAAAATTTGTTTGAAATAATATATATATATATATTTTAGAACGGTAGTCAAAAAGTAGGAAAGTCAAATAGGAAAGACAAAACGTGAGCACAATTAGGAAAATTTTTTAACCTGATGTTTGAGCAAAAGGGATGAGGCCAGATCGACCAAGAACATTATACATCAAGTTAACGAAAGAACTTTTCCCAGAACCAGAAATCCCCACAAGAAGAATTGTGACCGCAGCCGGTATATCCATATCTTCTTTCTTGATACCGCCGACCGGCAACCAAAAGTCGCCGGACCGGTAACTTATCAGCTTATGCCGCAGATCTTCAAGTCCTTCATCAGCAACAAACGCCAGCCTCTCCATTTCTCGCAGCACTTTGATTCTTGGAGTGAGATTTGAGAAATCAGAAATGTCAATTTTGAAATGCCCATTTTCGTCGAATTCTTCCGGCATTCTCCACCAGCAAATGGCCGATTTCTGTAACTCGTTTTGATCTTCATCGCTGAAGGAAAGATAGTTCCTCATTGGGCTATGGGATGGTGGATTATCCCAGACCTATACTGAGGTACTGACTGTGAAAGTGTGCCCCTTCAACAGCCGACCACTCTATCGTTGAGCTACCGAAGAACAAATTGAAGTTAGATTGCAGTTGAATCACATAAATGGATACGTGGGTGGGTGCACTAATTGGTCATAAATAACTGTTTAGGTTGTTCTAGCATGTGAGCCCAATTTTCTTCAAAAAAAAAAAAAAAAAATTTCAAAATTTATTTTTAACTATATATTCTATCAATAAAATAATTTTACGCGTATTTTTCATACTTTTTAACTACATATTTTTTTAAAAAATATTATTTTAATATCTATTTCTCCAAAAATAAATGGGACTCAAGCAAGGGCTTAGTTATTGTTTGGTGTTCATTTTGGAGAATTTATAAATTTTGAAATAGTTATTGATATGAGAATGTGTGATTAAAAAATAATAAATAATTTTAAATTTATGTGTAATATTATTTTATTCGAAAAATGTGTGATTAATATTAAAAAATCAAAAAATTCGAGGGCAGTATAAAGAATTATTTGAGATTCTAATTAGAGAGTAACGTGCTATTAAATGGAACAGTTTTTTTAGTCACTATCAAATAATGATGCAGAAAACGTATATCTTGGAAGTATTTAAAATTTTCGCTCTTTTATTCATTTTCAACCACATATTCTTTAAAATAATAATATTTTTTATCACATCAATAATTTTTCCTTCTTTTTGAACCACACATTCTCCATCAATCTATTATTTTAAAATACATTCTTCCAAAATAATGTGACTCAAACATACCCTATATATGTATTTTTTTTAACCGTCATAGTATGTTGTGACGATAAAGATAATTTTTTTATGATATTACGTAGCGTTTGACTAGTTGAATTGCTATTACAAGCTTGAAAGCATTCAAACTTTTTAATAAAGAAAATAAATATCTCCATTTGCTCAAGCCCCTAATAAAGTTTGTACAAGTTTTAATGAAATGTACATTTTTCTTTATGAGGATTTCTCATTTACACTTGTAAATATCTCTTTTTTTTTTATAGCTATATAAATTTAAATTTCTGCCTTTTTTTTTGCCCCTTTAAACTGAATTTGAATGTTTGTCAAAGGCTGTTGAGTAGTGGTACAACGTAAGCACACTCTGATCTTGTCTTGAAGTAGGATTCTCATTAGGAACGGCTCGGATTCTTCTAGGCGATCTCGGTGGAGATGCGTGCATGACCGAGGCCTCTAGAATTTCACGACGCATATTTTCTTGATCTTGTGCATGCATTTGTGAGCGAAGAGCTGTGATATATAAACCGGATGCAAGAAAGACAGTTAACAGACCGAACACACCAGCAGCTGTGAACAAACCCTGTTGAATTATTAGGCAACTCTCTCGTGGCATTTGCCAATTTTTCAGATGTCCCGACTCAACACTTATTCCTATTAGTAGCAAAATTTCTCCAACGGCAAAACATACCCTGTAACGAAGTCAAGAAACCAATGTTTTAGTTCTAAAATTCGTGGCTAAAGTTAGAAGGATAGTCGAACATAAGAGAATGTTGGGTCGTGGTACCAAGCAATATTGTACAAAATAATAGATAGATTTTTAACTTATTTTTCTTCCTTCGTAGTTCAAAATCAACAAGCTCAACATACCAAAGATACCATAAACGTTTCAATACTCGTGTAGACACCAAGGTACATGTGAATGAGAAAAACTCATTGGATGAATTCTTTTAATTTCCATAGAAGAAACTGTACCACACGCATGCTGGAAGATGAAAAACATAAATATTTCCCAAGAGTAGATTCTAGTTAAATTAAGTACTTATCGTACCAAGTTACAACGAAGAAAAATCCGGCTTGCCACGTGAGACTCTTGGCAAAATCAGGATCAGGGTGCCAAGTAATTAGAGAATCCGATTTACTCACTGCAATCAATAGGTACGTATGCTGTATCACCATTGCCATTGCTAGAACAAACAAAGCACCTGTTGCAGACAATAGAGGGATTTTGCCACTACTTGAATACTTACACTCGGATTTCATTCCTCTCCCTTCACCGCTCGACGCCTGCCATATCATCTGCATTAGTATCCGACAGATTAAAGCTTTTATTCTTTCTTTCGAGAAGAATAAAGAATAGAACGAATCCGCGATAAGAGATTATAGTTGTTCACCCTCAATATGAGGTCGAGGGGAATAAGTGTATAGCATGATTAGACATCACAGAGTCCAATAAATATACTTTTCGATTAATTAGTACCTGGGAACGGCTGGCCTCGGAAATGAGACAGAGAATGAAGGAAAAGAGGCCTAATAGTATAGACAAAACCATTAAAAATGCACCAGTTTTGCTGCCTAGATCACATCTTCGTCGACTTGGAGCAAGATCAGCATGCGTCACAGCCATTTTCGCAGTTTATCATGCAAAGAAAAGGATTTTCACAGATAAAAAGAATAAGGATAATCTGGAGTTCTACACTGGAAAAAGAGAGGAAGTTTTAGAATTGCTTGGAACAAAGGTTACTTAAAGGGCAGAGATTCTATGTTCCTGGGCTTCTCTTTCAAGATTTTACGCAAAGTTTTCTTGGGATTTTTTTTTCTTTGTAAATGTTCTGATTAATCGAACCCCATAAAGTTATTTTACTAAATATGTTTAAAGGTAGTGAAAAAAAGCTGTTTAGATAATCCACCTTCTAGTATTAAGCTTTCATAATTCAGAAGGTAGATCATAAAGTCTACATGCCCCTCTTTTTTGTATGCCTTAGCTTGCTTAATTTTGTAACGTGCACTTTATAATAGTAAGGAAAAAAATAAAGTTATAATCTTTTAGCAACCGATTTAGAATTACCTCAATTGTGGTTATTAACGTCAAATTTACCACCAAACCAAATGTGCAAGAATTTCGTACACCTGTTGGTTTGACTTCGGCTTAAAGACAGACATATAGGACTGCTCAGTTGACTTGAGCGTCGAATGACCTCTTCTAGACAACCCAACATCGTCTTAGAAGCACGTGTACTACATCATTTGGAAATTTTACATATTGACTCTTGGCGATTTCAATGAGATGCTTTTATACCTCTAACGTTTCTTTCATGGACTGCATTAAATGTGCAAAATGTGCAGCCAAAAAAGAAATTATATTTGCTTAATGACAATGCTTTTCCATTTTTGCATATATTCGATTGGTTTCTTACAAGGACTAAAGGTGCTTTTCAGACTAATACATAGTGACCGTTCATATTAAGAGGCATCTAATTAAGACTAAAATTTAATCTTCTTTATTAACTTTTGGACCTAAAAAAGAATTAATGTCTTACTTTTTCAAATTCAAGAAAGGTCCCTGGAAAAATTTCTGAATTTCTTTTAGGGCCAAAAAATGTACATTTACGCAATTCATTTTAAGCTTAAATTGATATAGAAGGGAGAAATTTATTTATAGTAATAGAATCTCCAATTTATTGCATTTTAGTTACTTGTTGAATCATGGTATCTAAGCTAGAGCCACCGGAGATGAGACATAATAATTTATTAGTAAATACTATATATTTAACATGACTTATCACGTGTTGATTATATTCATAATACATAAAAAAATTCTATTTAGGTTAGGTGAGAGTCTAATGAAAGAGGACACAACTTATTTATTTATTAATTTTTTTTTTACCAAAAAATGGTCTAATGAGCAGTGGTGTTCGTCTTATATTAAGCACTGATGATACGACATATCAATTCATTGATTGATGACAAACTTACCTCAAATGTTGAGGTTCACCATAAATTTATCTATAAATAAATTAATATGTCAAGTCATCGCGCTTAGTATAAGATGGGTGTCATGCTCGTTAAACCATTTCCCTCATTCCATTTAAAAAATGGAATTAATTAATTACTCATAATTGGCTATCAAAAAATTGAATTGTACATTATAGTTTACTCATCCAACCTTGTCTTTAAATTCATTAGGGTGATTGTCATTGCCTAATCATTTATCAATCAATTGTGAAGCTTTTGAAATTAATTAATCAATTAAATTGGTCATGAAGATTTTATGCGGTCCAAAAGCTTATGCTTTTCATTGTCATCTACAAATGTCCTCTTTAGTTTTTATTCTTCTAATTGAAAATTAATAAAAACTTCCAACTATTATTTTTTTTTTATATCAATAGCGGTGAAATAATTGAAGGTCGCAATAATAAAACATCCATACGATGCATTTCGATACTCACTATATAATGTATTTTTTTTCATGGTAACTAATATGGAAATTTTTTACGACTACATTATTTGTTATACCTTATAACTAAAGGTCGTGCAAGAAGACCAAGAAGGCCATTACTGCCCATCTGGAGGATGAGACCGAGCCCATGCCTGAGCCCCCATGAATGAGCTCGCGATAAAGAGGATGAAGTTAAGCATTTAAGCAAGGTTTGTGCTAAATAAGACCAAGTGGCTTCTTTTGTCATAGAAAGATTCTTAAAAAACTATGCCCTTGCTTTAAATCTTAAACAAAACGCACTGGGAATATTTGTTTGGTACTTATTAAAATTCAGATTTTAATCTAATTTAATTTTAACAATTAATTTTAATCATATATATTATGAGTCACACAACTTTTCAAATACATATTTCATCAACTCTTATCAAATATACAAAAAAATTGATTTTAATCCACACCAAATTGGGACGTAATTTGGTCTTATAGCACTTGGAGCACCTGGCATCCAGACATGTGAACTTTTTAATAAGTACTTATTTTACTTATAAGATAGCTCCTTTTTCTTAAGCCCGAACCAAATTGATTAATTTGCAAAATGGTTCCTATTGATTGGCTACTATATGGAATCACGACTTATCTTTTTTATCTTGCCACTAATGTCCTGATATGAACGTTTAGGTGAGTAAATTGTCCTTTCAGACCTATTCCATCCAATTTCTTCACCAAGTTTGCAAGTGAACCTCACTTGCTTTATTTTTTTAAGGGCAAAAAAGTCAATTTGTTAATCAACTCAAATTAGATACGAGAAATCCATCAAACGGATGAAATGTGTTCAAAATGATATTTTTCGCAGCAAACGTTCATATGCAGATATTAGATCATAACAATTAGACATGCAAATGATTCAGAAATTGAAATTTTCTATATTTTATCTTTTCTTCATTTTTCCGTTAAGATTATATAGTCAGCCCTTAATGAAGTTAGACATATAATGCTCACACTATTATTTAATAATCAAAGCCAAGGTAGGAAGATTGTCCAACAACGACTCACTTGCTATCAATTGAAGAACAAATACCAACTTATTCTATTTCCAATATGGTGGGGACTTAAATCATAATTAAGTCTTCCAATTGTTAAATAGAGTGAAAATGATAAAAAATTAAGGCCCGAATTAGAATCTGATTTTAATCTAAATCAAAGTTAAACAATCAATATTAACTATATCTTTCATGAATCTCACAACTTTTCAATTATACATTTCAAAAAATTATATTAAAATTTACTAAAAATTTAATTTTAATCTCTACCAAACACCATCTAAACTCATCCAAGTGGACCCCATATCTCTGTTTGGAATTTGAATTGTCTCCCTCTAAACCAGAGAGACGTTACCAGCTTTTTTTTAACCTTTTCTGTACTCACAATTATTATTATTATTACTACTTAACATATTATTATTTTAAGTAAAAATCACTTTCTATGTATTTTGTCTGTTCCCTTTATTTTGAAAATCTTGAAAACAAGTTTTCTCTGTCTCCTCATTTATTGCTTTTAACTCTTCAACCACTCAACGCCCTTCAAGATAGCTAGCTCCTAATCACTGATCTGAACCGTTTCTCTCTCTTAAGTCTCAGTTTTCATCATCTTTTTGGCTCTTTATCAATGCATACATTTCTTGAATGTACGGAGCTTTGGCAGTGAAAGTTTGCTGCTTTGCTTTTTGTAATAGGGGAAAGGTTGGAGGATCTTGATCTCATTTAATTTTTTCTTGATTTTTGACTTTTTGTTGATCTTTGATTGAAAATAAATTGAGGGTTTTTGTCGTCTTGAGTTTTTATGATCTGGGTTGATATTTTTGTACTGCTCAAGTGTAATTACTGCTGTTGATCATCTATGTTTGCGTCTTGAATCTTCCTAACATGTTTGGGAAGATGAATTAGACAATCATAAGAAAGGCATCACACTGCACTTATGGTTGTTCTGATACTATAACAAAAAGATTAGAGGAAATTTAAAAGCTTAAATGACTATAGAACACTGTTGGATTCTTATAATTTTGAAGTCATCCAAGAATCATACAACAAGGGTTAAATTCGATTTCCACTGTTACTTGGATGCTTTGTTTTCTTAAGAATTCCAATTGGGTATGGATTGGAGGCAATACATAACTTTAGAGATATGGGTTCTTTGATCATTCCGATGTTAATAAGTCATGCAATTAATGAAACGTTTGGTAGGTAGGATTGAATAGTATGGGATAGTATTAAGTTATTATATTATCCATTCCCATCAGCTACTTCATATTAAACACTTCCTAAAGGTATTTTTTCTAATGTTGATATTACAAAACTGTTAATGATTTCAATTTTCGACGGATTTCATGAAAATTCATAATTACAGTACATAGGTGAGCTCTCTAATGTTTAAGAACAAGTCCTAGGCATAGGAATCTTTTGTGGAAAATAAATTTAGAAGCAAAATCGAAGGTGAATTGAGTAGGGAATGTGTTGACACCAGAGACTTAAATGCAGCAGATTCTTGTAATCGAGCTATTACTCACTGGTTCTTAGTTGGATCTTAATCGAAGGCTGATTGGGTTTTAATGCTAATATCATTAAAAAGTTTGATTAGATGCTTTTTACTCTGTATGCCAACAATAATGTGTCGATTGCTTACCATGTTTTCACATCCATAGTTACCATAGAACCTCAGAACAGGACCCCCTTTTCTACATCTAAAGAACGTGAAAATTTTCCTTTCTTTTTTATATAATTATTTGATTTAGAGTCCTCAATTGAGTGAATTTGAATATTAATTTTTATCGACAACTCATTACTTGCTTACCGTTGTTTTTATATGTAGTCTTAGACATAGGAACCTCAAGATTGATATATTTCTTTACCACTGTGACTTATATTTCATGAAACTTGCTTCCTTTTTAACAAGATATAGAAAGAACGTCCAATTGCATCATCTTTTTCGGTCGAGTTGCAGATGGAAATTCAGGAGCAAATGGATTCTCATCTTTGTTGTCACTTAATCGGTTTGTGAATATGGGAATGGAGAAACGAGGCTCAAGAAATGGAGGTTATGTTGTTGGCTTCCTTCAGATGTTTGACTGGAATGCAAAATCTCGGAAGAAATTGTTCTCGAGCAAGTCTGATTTACCAGGTATTCAAAAATGTCTGAAACTGGTGATTTGTGGATTTCTGTAAATGATTTGTTTCTTGTTTCTTTGTGGTTTCTCGACTTACATTTATATATTACGTGCTTTATTTTCACTATTTTACACTTGATGGCTTAATAAAGATTGTTTCTTTCCCCTGCATTATGAAGAGCAATCCAAACAGAAAAAGATATGCAATGGAAATTTGCCAATGACTCGGCTTCATACGGTAATAAGTTTAGAGAATGATATCGGTTCTATACTGTTCATTCTTTTTCTATTAAATTGAATTATTGTCTTGGTCTTTAGTTGGACGATGATTCAACGGCAGCCAGGTCAAGTATTAAAGGAAGTAGTGACTATAGTTGTGCTTCTTCTGTGACCGATGAGGACTTTTGTGGAACTAAGTCCCCAGGAATTGTTGGAAGACTCATGGGATTGGATTCCTTGCCAAAATCCAATCTCCTGGATTCCTACTCGACTCCACTTTTCGATACTCAGTCTCTACCTGATGTGCAATACCGTCCTAAAAATCTTAAATATTTTCATGATCATGAAATCATGCACTCAAGCAGTTTGCACGAGTTACCTGGTAGGAAAGTTTTGGAGCCTAAGTATCAGAAGCTGATAACTAAGCTAATCAAAAAGTTTCAAACTGAAACTATACCACCTAAATCAGCTAAATCAATTCCCATTACTCGCAACAAGCTTTTATCTCCAATCAAAAGTGTTAATTTTATTTCACCTACGAATGCGGCTCACATAATGGAAGCAGCTACCAGAATCATTGAACCAGGACGTCAGACTACTGCAAAAGCAAAAATAGTCCGGTCTTCCTCCGTTCCCTTAAGAGTAGACTTGAAGGAGAAGGTTCAAGAACCTCGAAAACCATCAAAGCATTCTAAAGCTTCTGAGAAGCCTAGTGAGTCTAGTGCTGTCTACCTTAAAGGACTACCTAGGACTAAGAGCTGGAGTGAATCCGTGGATTCGAAATCACCAAGGGTCTTTACGGATTTAGAAGAATGTTCTTCTGGTGTAAAAAGTACAGGGAAATCCATTTCACTCGCATTACAGGCGAAGGCCAATGTTCAGAAACGGGAAGGCAAAAAAGTAAGTGGCAGCAGAAATTTGGTGAGCCAGAATGAACAGAATGAGTTTACTTCAACCCCGTTGTTCCAAAGTCAACCGAGTATGCTTAAGAAACCATCTACACATGGTTCAAGAGTGTTCCGACAAAATAATCAGAAACAAAATTGTGTTCCTGAAAGAGGAAAATCGCCTTCAGTGAAGCCCTTTGCTTCCAACTCACAGGGTGGTGGGAAAGCGCTCAGTGGTGATACTTCTTCTGCAAGAAAAAAGAACTCGAGTAAACTTGCGGAAATCTCTAAGGTTGGTTCCAGGAGGTCAAGTTTAGAGGGTAAATATGATAGAACTGATTTATCATATTCTAGTTCCGAAAATGTTTCCCGTAAGAAACGATCTACCGATGGGGACTACCAGTACGGGAAAAATCAGGCCACTCATAGCAAAATGATCGATAGAAATAGGAAAATGATTCAATCCAGTTCTCTTGTGGACGGGCCAATTAGTTGGGATAAAGATAACAGAAGGAAGAGAACGGACATTGTTTCTTTTACATTCACTGCTCCAATGACACGATCCGGACCTGGCTCTGAGAGCTCGACAGAGGTTGGGGATAAATGTAAAAAGACACAGGTGAGCTCGGATGGTTTGAATGTTTCAAAGTTCTCTTTCCCAGGACATAATATTTTGAAAGGTGGTGCATTAAGCACTATTTTGGAGCGAAAGCTAAAAGAACTGACGCATGTTGTAGAGTTTTCCCAACATAGGGCAGAGATGGCGAGCAGTTCTTCATCGAATTTTCAAGATTTGGTGGCCGGTTTGAATGACTCGACAGCCTCAACCATGTTACAGGATGGCAAGACCAAAGATGGAATTCACAAATATAATCTGGTTAGCCAATGTGACTCTAGCTTTTCAGCAGATCTTCAGGGATTCAAAACAAGAAATCAGTGTCAGGTATATGTTAAATGCTTCTCGTTGTTAGTTTTCATCTTAATTTATTGAGAATATATCTGTTCAACTGGGCAATGATTTTCCGGACATGTAATATCTGTGTATCTATTCCTTCTATTCTCCTACAAAATTTTCATAAATGTTCAGCTAATCAATCTAAGTTCATGTTAATAAACAGGGAGTGAAAGAAGAAATGCACCACCAAGGGAGCATGGTTTATGAAGCCAAAAATTTACTCCATCCTTGGCTTCCTAGTCCAGTTTCCGTTCTTGAGCAGTCTTCCTTCGCAGAAAGTAGCAGTTCTTTGGATACTGTAGATAGTACTAGTACAACAGGTATAAGAAGTGACCTCAATATTAATGTTATCATGTATCGATTGTGATCTTTTTTGGTTTTCACAAGCTGATATGAATAGAGTTCGTAAATGGAAATGAACTAGGGCTATGAACTTATAATCTGATGATCAACTATATTTAAGACAGTAATTTGAACTAACTGTACATATATTACCAATTCCAGGTAGCAGGCAGTGTTCATCAGTTCAAGTTCAAGAAGTGCTGGGTACATATTCTTTAAAGAAATTCGTTCCAAGCGAAGGAGATGCCGAGTTATCAGACTCAGCTTCTTCAATTTCCTTACTTGTGACTGATTGTGGAAAGTCAACAGAATGGGAACTAATATATGTGAAGGAGGTGCTGCATAACATAGAGCTGATGTTCAAGGATTATGCATTAGATCAGGCCCGTGAAATTATAAATCCAAATCTTTTTTATCAACTGGAAAGTCAGAAAGGAATGTTGAATGGTTATGATCTTGTGCCTAGAATAAGCCGAAGGCTTCTTTTTGATTGTGTGAGTGAATGCTTGGAGTCGAAATGCAAGGGATATGTTGGAAGGGGATGCAAAATATGGGCGAAGGGTGTTTCCGTGATTAGAAGAGAGGAGAGGTTAGCTCATGATGTATATAGTGAAATTCTGGGTTGGAGTTCAGTGCGAGATTATATGGTTGACGAACTTGTAGGTAAGGACATGAGTAGTCGATATGGAAGATGGCTCGACTTTGAAATTGAAGCATTTGAACTCGGAATAGAGATCGAGGATGGGGTTCTTAATTCTTTGTTAGATGAAGTAGTTGCTGACATATTGGTGCTCTAGCATAGCAAAATCCCTTCATAGTTTGGATTAATCTTCTTTTAGTACTGTTTCTAAGCTCCTTTAATGTGTGTTTCAATTTAGTATCCAAATTCATGATTCACGAGAGCAGTTTATTGCAATAACAGAGCAAATTTTCTGAACTTTTGTCAAATCCTACAACTTTTTTCTACTACTTAAATCGAAAGAGAATATTTCTGTAACTGTAAATTATCTCGTAAGGTTGTGTTTAATTAATATTATTGAGGAAAAATTATATTTTAAATTATGATATGATGAGAAATATATAGTTAAAAAGTAAAAAAAAAATTATTGATGTGATAAAAATATTATTTTACTAAACAACGTGTGATTTAAAATGGGTTTTGAATGAATGTGTATCAAAGAAGGGCTAAGCTATTTTTGTAATTTACCCACACAATGAATGAAAATTGAGGAGGGTCTCTAGAAAAATGTGTTTCATAAACCATCCCAAAAGTTATGATTAATTACAAAGGAGTCCCATACTTTGACATTAGCTACAATAGTCCCCAAAACATATATTGTATTGAGATGACATAAAATACACAACCTCTAACAAGGTTTCACTCATGTACAAGCAGGCCTTCGAGGTGGCAGTTGCTGACGTGGTGTTTTCTGCATCAAATTTTTAAAGAAATCAAATTCATAATATTCATATTTATACATTAATAATAATAATAATAATAATAATAATTTGATT
>CAIGRP010032242.1:0-22209 GCA_903798385.1 Fraxinus cuspidata
TAGTCCAAGATATAGGAATCATTAAAAGTATAACTAAACCTAAAACTTTCTACATATAGCACTTTCATATCGTATGAATGGGTAGGAGTTAACTCCGAAGTGCTTCTATGAATCTTCATAACTTAGTTGTCCCATTAAACTAAGATCTTAGGATCTCCAGTCAGCAATATTGGGTTACCATTACAAATATCCTTACATTGTAGGTTTTAAGTCCACTTCACTCGATAGGCAGTATACTTGATCTTTTGGTTAGCTTTTCGTAAGCGAGACCACGACATTCTCCCTAGATTTTACATAATCTATGAAAAATACACCATTTGAGATTAGCTGCTTAATTATGTTATGTATTCAACGAATGTGTCGAGACTTGTCATTATACATGCTATTTTGTGATCTTCCGATAGCTGTCTAAATATCACAATGCATATTAATTGCAGGCATTGATTTAGGCCATTATGGAAATATCCTTTAAAAATTACAAAGCTAATCTGCTTCTTCTCCACATTTATTTAAAGCTATGAACTCAGATTCTATTGTGAATCGAACTATACACGTTTATTTAAAAGAATTCTCATATACAGTCGTACCACCAATGTTAAATCCATAATTACTAGTGAACTTTGAATCATTTGTGTCTGGTATCCAATTAGTATCATTTTATCCTTCATATATCGTTGGATATCTAGTATAATGTAATCCAACATTTAAAGTAAATTGTAGATATCTAAGAACCCTAATCAATGCCTTGCAGTAATCATCACTTGGATTACTTATAAATTTTCTAAGCTTGTTCATCGAGTAAGAAATATTCAAACCTGTGCAATTCGTATTCTAACTGAGCGTTCACCTTTATGTTGGGCCAAATGTAGACTAATTCTACTAGAGTTTATTGAAATTTCATAATATAGATGAAACTTCTTAATTATAGTTTCAATGTATTGAGATCGAGAACAAATCCCATAAATGTCTAAAGGAATTTAATTCCTAATATTTCATCTGAAAACCCATATCTTTCATATGAAAGTATTTTGTCATCGTTCTCTTGATAGTCATTATGATATCATTATTACTACCTATAATTAACATGTCATCAACATATAGACATATAATTACATACACACTTGGTGTTGTTTTAATATAAATACACTTATCAACTTGTTAATTTTAAAACCATTTAACAACATAATTTTGTCAAATTTTTTATGCAACTGTTTTACCGCTTATTTTAATCAATATAATGACTTAATGAGTCTACACACCCTTTACTCTTGTCCAGGAGTGTGAATCCCTCGGGTTGCTCCATAAATGGTTTTTATTCTAGCTCACCATTTTAAAAAATGTTTTAACATCCATCATCTCCAAATTATGTAATACTGATTGCAATTAATATTCTAATAGACGCTATCCTTGTGACATGCGAATATGTATTAAAAAAATTAAGACCTTCTTTTTGTTGAAATCATTTTGGCTACCAATCCAGCTTTGTATTTATCAATTCATCCACTAGGTTTTGATTTTCTTGTAAAAAAATATGGACTAAATGATGTAACTAATTTGGTACTCTTACTATGTTTTGGTTTTTCATCACTTTGTGACCTTTTGATAACTCATAAGGAGTCTTGTTCTTACTTTTGTGCGGTATTTTATTAAGAACGTGGTTAGCTGAGAGAATTGCTTCCTCCCACAAGTTCTGAGGTAAATAGAAACTAATTAATATAGTTTTCATCATCTATTTGATTGCGTTCAACAATATCGTTCGACTGAAGGGAATAAGAAGCTATAGTTTGATAAATAATTCTATATTCTAAACAAAAATTTTCAAACGGTACTGCATATTTTCCACCTCTATCACTATGGATAACTTTTATTCGATCGCTAAGTTGATTCTCAATGTTCTTATATTGTTTAAATGCCTCTAAGGTCTCGTCTCTGTTTCTTAGTAAATTGACATGACAATATCTCATGCAATCATATATAAAAGTAATAGAAGTACTTTTACGACCTCTAATTTGCACAACTTTAAATTATAGATATCGCAGTGAATTAACTTTAGAGAACTTGAGTTCTTTTTAACCGAATGAAATGATGTTTTGACTAACTTAGCATGTACACAAAGTTTGCGCGACACAATCGAGTAAGCAGGATACTTATTTTATTAATATCAAAATCATGAAATACAGGTATTATATCCACAACACTTGTCTNTGTCATTTTTGGTGAGTACAAACTTATTAGACTCAATTACTAATCTAAACTCATTTTTACTCAACAAAGCTCAAAATACCAAGTTCTTGCGAACATTTGATACATGCAACACATTGATGATGGTTACTTCTTTGCCCTATGTCATCTTCGTCACTACTTTACCCAAATAAAAAACTTTTGATTTCGCCAAGTTGCTCACTAACTGTTGTTGTCCATTGATATTAGTGTAAGATGAAAACATCTCCTTATTATTACAAATGTGATGAGTAGAGAAAGTGTCTATGAACCATTCTCTTGAATTGTCTACCTATATGCTTCAAATACAATAGTTGAGAGCATGAGTTCAGACATACCGTTAGACAATGTCTTTCTAGATCAAGTGGACTGGGTTCTTTTTGTCACGCTTCTTCTATCTTCAGTCCTTAGTTATATGACTTAGCTTGCCGTATTTATTGCATTCTCCTTTAAATTTTTTTCCTTGCTAATTTGCTTGCCATTACAAGAGTGTTTCCTTTTCTTGCAAGTATTTTGCTCCACGAAATTGACTTTAGCATCCATTTGCAGCTTTCTAGATTTCTTATTAGAATTTCAAATATCTTCCTTAATTCTCAATCATACAATAAGATCTTTAAGTCCCATTTCCTTGCATCTGTGTTTCAAGTAGTTATAGAAAACTTTCTATGTTGGTGGTAATTTCTCGATAATCACATCGGCCTGAAATGACTTGCTGAGCTTCATTTCCTCTGCATGTAACTCGTGCAGGATAATATGTAGCTCTTGGACTTGATTCATCATTGCACTAGAATTCACCATTTTGAAGTCTAGGAATTTATCGAGAATGAATTTCTTCAATTCAGCATCTTCCGTTTTGTACTTTTTTTCCTAGAATTCCTAAAGTAGCTTAGCTGTCTTGACTGAACTTTATACACTATATAATGTGTTTTCACGACACTTGAGGATATAATTTCTACGAAGGAAGTCTATGTGACTCCATACATCAAACGGTGCTTATCTTTGAGGATTTGTTTCTTCGTCATCAACAGTTGGAACAACTTCACTCGAAAATCTTGTCAAATTTAGAGTTATAAGATATAACATCTATTGCTTCCATCTCTTAAAATTCACTCCCTGTGAATTTGTGAGCCTTTTTCCCGTGAACATTGCTAGGGGTACGACTCATGTAAAATTACATGCCATAATTTAATAAAATTCTGAAAATATAAACTAACACATAAATAATAATTATCATCTTAAGATTGTTTTAAAAATAATATGTAATTTATAGAATTTTCCATGTATTGATTCATACTCAAAATAATATTTCTAGTAAGTGAAAAATTGGATAGAAATTAAAACGGTCAAAGCAAGAGTTTGACTCTTCTCCTTAAGGTGATAATGTCTCGCACTGGTGAGACGGTTTTGCAACGCTCGTCTCCCAAAATACAACAACCTCGCCTGTAATAGTAGGATTCCAAATCACAAGACTTGGTGAACTTACTAATGTCTTGATCTCTCTAAACTGGAGGACTAAAAATGCATGAAACTAATATTCGAGACTAAAATGTAAAGTTTGAAATAGTGCAAGGGGACGTGAATATTTTTTGTTGGAGAGAATTGAATAGAATTTTGAAATGAAGAAAATTCAACTTATGAGGTCAATTTATAAAAAGTTCAAATAATGTGTTCAAAAGGCACAATGGTCGAATACAACCTGTCTAGGTAGACAACAATTGTTCAGAAAGATAGTTTTAATAAAAATCATCAGTTTTTAGAAGATGCACACGTCGCACACAAAAAAAATCGAAAGAAATAAATAATTTATTAGAGATATTATTTAATTGAATAATAAAATAATTTAATTAAATATTATGTTACCAAAAATATATATACCAACTTGGGCCAAGTCCAATCCCAATCCCACGACCTATGGTGAGCTGAGCTGGTTGATATGACGAACGACGACAATGGCTTGGGCGCGTGGACTTTGGTTTAACATAGTATAATGTAGGCCATCTTCCCTTTCAAAGCTATTGATACCCCTTGAGATCCAAATTCAAATGTCGAACTTAAGTAATATAAGATGATTTTTATTATTATAGTTTCCCTATGTGCGTTGGCACTTTTTCAATGTTCTACCAATTTTATTCCCAATTTATTTATTTCAACTACAAGTGACATATTTTTGTTTTAAATTCTTATTCACTCGAAATTGGTTTTGAGAAAATAAATATGCTGCGTTGATCTACTCGTGGAGTAGAACGCACTAAGGTAATGAAATATTTCGTCCAACTACTAAAGCCTACTGAAATAATTGGTCAAACCAACTTTATGAAACCAGTTTTCCAATGTAAACTTCAATCTCATATAATCAAAGAAACTTGCAAGGTCAGTTGTCATATATACCCGTGTTTGTTGGCAATTAAAATCAAAATAAAATCTCAAGTCAAAATTAATAATTAATTTTAATCACACGTTTAATAGGACCTACAACTTTTCAATTATATATTTCATCATATTTTTTTCAAAATCTACTTTATTTTAAGATCAACATGGCCAATAGTGTGTCCATATAAGCATAATTGTAGCTAGGGGTAACAAATGACTATTCTATTTACGACTCCTACATTTTAAGTAGAAAACTTCCTCTAATAGAATGTTTAAATTGTAACCAGTCCCAAATGTAATAATTTAATAAGGTCTTTAAATAGTATAATAAGATTTATCCAGATAACAAAATACCTAAATTCCTATTCCTCTCTTGCTGAAAAGTCACGGGTTCCATTTTGTAAATTATATTTTCAATGCTCGTAAACCCTCTATTTCCGGGACATCAACATGAATAAGAGTTCATTAACCACTCAAGATTGAGGACTATTTAAAATATCAGCCAAATTAAATTTTGCGTACGGGAGTTACTTGAAATTCTCCATTTGTATTCACTAACTTGTAAAGTAGGTAATACTATAATCATGTAGAATTTTATTCATCAATCATAGATAAAATCTTTAGATTATTTAATAATAAGAATTATCTTTGACATATAAATGATTTGTACACGTAATAACGAGTTCAGTAATGATGGAAATTAAATCAATTGTATTCACTAACGTAAAGAGCATTTAAAGACTTTACAAGTGGACCATGTTGAAAAAAAAAATTAAAATATAAAATAAAGTGAATGAGAATTGTGACTGCAAATGATTTCAATTCTATAATTAATTCTTCAATTGAATTAATGTAACATTCTTATTTTAGTTCAAATGAATGGAGAATTGAAATGCAAATTAATGGAGAACTGAAACCCTTTCTCATCTTAGTACTATATAAGGAGGTATTCTCCTCCTTATTCCGCACAAAGAAAAACTTTGAGAGCTCTTTCCTCTCTTTGCTCTCAATAGCTTTGTTATTTATAGCTTAGATAATTATTTTCTAGTTTAGTGATAGAATTGTGAGTATTCTCAGTTCCCCTAAAGTAGCAACGATGTGTTATTCAATTACTTTCAACTGTTATATTTTGGAAGATAGACGTCATTAGTACCCGTACACCACAGTGGAAAACAAATTTGTTTTAAGAAAACTATGTGCAACACAGGCTTCAATTCATTCCAATACCGCTACTACATCAACAACCAGAGTTTTTCTTTTCTATTGTTACTATGTTTATTGTAACGTTTCTTTCCATTATTTTATAATTCCAGCAGTATTCCTAATTTTTTATTGTATTTTCCTAATATCTTAAAACATACTCGTTTCAAAGGACAAATGAGGTGTTGGATTTCAAAGAAATATTATTGTGTAAAATAATATTCTTTCACAAAATTTATAAAATATTATAAACTGAAAGCTACAATACATAGAATATCTATCTAGGAGGTTGGGTTTTAAGTGGGACCATTCCCTTCTTGTCTTCTTTGAAAACTACATATAGAGTGCTATTCGGTTGTTGGGAAAATAGCTTAATTCTTTTCGTATTTGAAAATAAGCATATTTTTCATTTGAAAGTTTTAGCACATTTTCGTTATTGAGGAAATGTCATACTTTTCAAACGATTTTGGGAGATTGCATATTTTCAATCAAAAAATTAGCGTATTTTTGTAATTGTGAAATAGCATAATTTTGTGTTTTGAAACTAACATTTTCTATTTGGTATTGCAAAAAGAAAATAGCAAGTGAAACTTTCGTTGCTAACAAAACAATTGTTGTGGCTCGTGGGTCAACTCCAGTTGGAACCCTCCAATGATACGGACGTCTATTACTCATGGAGGGAAATTGAAGAAATTATGAACTGAATTTCAAGAGGTGGCAGCAAATGATACTATTTTATATGACCACTCTCGGCCTTGCAAAGTTTTTAAAATATAATCATTTGAAACTGAAGGAGGATGAAACTTTTAACCAAGTCATCGTTGCATTAGATGCTTGGAAACATTTATAAATGGATGTGTCGAGATTATGTCATGAATGGGCTCATTGATTCTTTGTACAATGTCGATAATACAAAGAAGTCTGTAAAGAAGCCATGGGAGTCTCTCGATCGATAGTACAAAATGAGGATGCCAGCGCCAAGAAATTTATGGTAGGCCACTTTCTATATTTCAAGATGTTCGATTCCAAAACTGTGATCAGTCAAGTTCAAGAGCTCCACGTGATCTTACATGAGATCTATGTTAAGGGGTGTCATTGAGTGAATCTTCTCAAGTGGCTACTATTATTGAAAAGCTTTCCCCTGAATAGAAAGATTTCAAAAACTACCTTAAGTACTAGTGAAAGGAAATGAATGTTGAAGATATGATTGTTAAACTTCGCATTGAGGAAGATAATAGAGGATCTGATAAGTGGGGGAGGGGGGGGGGTATACCAACATGAGGCCAAGGCCAATGTTGTGAATGATGGTCAAAGATCCAGGGCGAAGAAGAAGCCAAATAACCAAAGTTGGGGACCTAAAGGTGGAATCTTGAAGAAGAAATTCCAAGGGACGTGTTTCAATTGTAAAAAGACGGGTCACATGTCAAATGACAGTAGGCTACCTAAGAAAAATAGAAACAAAGAATCAAATATGATCGATAACATTGCCCATGATGCGACATTAGCCTATCATCTATGATATATGAAGTAAATTTAGTCGGGTCCAACCCAATAGAATGGTGGATTAACACTGGTGCAACCCGGAATCGATGTTATGACAAAGGGTTGTTCATTTTACTTGATGAAATTAATAATGGAGAGAAGATCTTCATGGATAGTTATGCTCCTTCTGAAAAGGTAAAATGATCCTGAAGATGACATTTGGAAAAGAGCTGACTCTAACAACATGTTGTATGCGCCGAATATTTGAAACAACTAATCTCCGGTTTGTTTCTTAGCAAGGATGGTTTCCGCATGGTTTTTTACTCTGATAAAGTTGTTTGTCTAAATGTGGACATCTTATTGGTAAATGATATGTATATGATGGGCTTTTAAGTTCAATGTAATGACTTCAAGAAAAATATCAATAAAGCTAGTTCTTCTGCTTACCTGCTTGAGTCTTCCAATCTATGATATGGTAGATTAGGACATGTTAATTATGATGCCTTGTGAATGTTAATTAACTTGAAACAGATACATGCATTCCAAATTGATTCAAAATACAAGTGTAAAACTTGTGTAGAGGCAAAGTTGACAAAGCTGTCTTTTAAAAGTGTTGAAAGACACTAACCAATTGATTGAATTCACAGTGATATATATGATTTAAAATTAGTACATACAAGAGAAGGTAATAAATATTTTATTACTTTTATTGATAATAACACAAAATATTATTATGTGTATCTGCTTAAAAACAAGGATGAAGTCATAGAGAAATTTGTTCTTTATAAAAATGAAGTTGAGAATTAACTCAACAAGAAAATTTAGGTGTAAAGAAGTGATCGAGGTGATGAATATGAAACACCATTTAGTGAGTATATTCCATGAAACCATGACACCATATTCTTTTTAGGCAAATGGTATTGCCGAGCATAAGGATCGTACCTTGAAAGAGATGATGAATGCAATATTATTAAGTTCTGGATTACCTCAGAACTTGTGGGGAGAAGTAGTCCTGACATAAATTATATTTTAAATAAGGTGCCCCGAAAAAGGATGACAATACTCCATATGAATTATGGAAATGAAGGATGATTTCCTATAAATTCTTATGAATGTGGGGATGTATTGTTAAAGTGGTTGTACCTACACCTAAGAATGTGAAAATTGGTCCAAAAATAGTTGACTACATTTTCATCGGCTATGCACATAACGATAGTGCATATCGGTTCATTGTGCATAAATTTAAAATTTCAGACATACAGAAGAACACGAAAATGGAATCAAGAAACTCTTTGTTCTTTGAATATTTATTTCCTTATAAGTTCAGAGGAGGATCAAGTTTGTCAAAACAAACATTTGAGACTATTAGTGACAATGGTCAGACCAAGAACATGAAGAAAATGAAGAGGTTTAGGATGAACCTTTTAAGTAAGGACATAAAAATCTTTTTGTCCAAATGTTTTGACCTATCCACTAGAATGTGAACTTTGAGTTTTAAAGAGGCAGTAAGCTCCACTGAAGGACCTTCAGGGAAAGAGACCATTAGTAGTGAAATTGACTTTGTACTACAAATTGTGGATCTTCTCCTTGGGTGTAAACCTCTAGGATCCAAGTGGATTTTCAAGAGAAAAGTGAAGGGAAATGGATCAATTGATGAATAAAATGCGATGTTTGTAATAAGGATTATAGACAATGAGAAGGTCTAGACTATTTTGATACCTATTCTCTAATGACGAGAATAAATTCCATAAGGATAGTACTAGTAATTGCTGTCATGCGTAAAATTGAAGTATGTCAAATGAAAGTGAAAACAACATTTTTAAATACAGATTTGGATGAAGAAATCTACATGGAAAAACCTGAGGGTTTTACTTCACTTGGAAAGGAAAAGAAAATCTGTAAACTGGTGAAATCCTTATATGGTTGGCATTAAAAATTCGATAGTGCTATGATAGCAAGTTGATTTAAAGTCAACGAATACGACAACCGTGTTTATATAAAAGACATTAAGAATGGATATGTTATTTTGTATCTATATGTTAATGATATGCTCATTATTGGTAGTAATGATAGGATGATCAAATCTACTAACAATATGTTGAAGTCAATACTTGACATGAAAGACCTGGGACTAGTCGATGTTATCTTCGGAATAAAAATCTCTAAAATATCACTTGGACTTTTCTTAAATCATTCACATTACGTCGAAAATATTCTTCGAAAATTTAGTAAAGATGACATTAGTGTTGCCAGAACACAAATATATGTGTATATCTATCTAAGAATAAAGGAGAGTATTATTCAAATAGAGTACTCAAGAGTGATTGGTAGTCTAATGTACTTAATGAATTGTACAAGATCTAACATAGCCTATGAGTAAGTAAGTTGAGTAGAAATATGAATAATCCTGGAGCTAACCATTGACAAGCAAGTGTAAGAGTACTGAGGTACCTAAGACATACTCGTAACTATGGACTATATTATACAAGATATTCAGCTGAAAATTTGACATAAAAGACTCAAGGTCTACTAGTGGATATGTTTTCACACAAAGAGGTGCAACTGTGTCTTAGAAATTCTTGAAATAGACTGTCATAGCCAGATCCACAAAGGAATTTGAATATATCGAACTAGATAAATGTGGAGAAGAGGTATAATGACTATGTCATTTCTTAGATGATATTCCAAGATGATCAAAACTTGTACCTGCAATATGCATACATTATGATAGTCCATCTATTATTGACATGGCACAGAACAACATGTATAATGGTAAGTCAAAACATATTCGTCGAAGATATAATAGAATTAGAGAACTAATCTCTATTGAAATTATCTCCATTGACTATGTAAGATCAAAGGATAATATTACGTATCTGCTAACGAAAGGGTTAAATAGAGAGTTCTTTGAGAAATCATCGTAGGGAATGGGACTAAAGCCCATGAAAGAATAGATCGACACATTGGAAACCTAACCTAGTTGACTAGAGATCCCAAGATATAGGTTCAAAGGGACAACTTAATTATAAAGATCACGCTGGATCACTGTGGGAATTCATACTAGTCCATTACTATGATGAAAATAGTAATACCCGTAAGGAATAAAGGATAAGCTAAGCTTTTAATGATTCTTATGTATTGAAATATTCGAGCAGAGGAGTGTGGGTTACTATCAATTAAGAGATCGCCTATGTGAGAAAGAAGTCTAGCCGCTTCAAACAAGAATTACAAGGGCTTAATTCCTTAGAAACTTTCACAGAATGAGGGAGATGTTCAAGGCCAAATGAACAGAACTATGAGAACTAAGTTGTGTTAGGAAGAAACATGTGTTTAGTGTGTCATCGTTTACACAAATGGTAAAATAGTTTGAGGACATCATGTCAATGAGCTAGTAAAGTAAACGTACTTACATAATTGAAGGTTCAAAAGGTAACACCTACCTATCCTATATAGGTTTTGACTGTTGAATTATATCACTGTGCCTATCTGTCACTGTTGTTAATTGCATTTACGTCGGAAATTGTTGTTAAAAATATTAAAATATAAAATAAAGTAAATGAGAATTGTAATAACAAATTGAATTAATGCTAATGGAGCGAGTATATATCTATTTCATGTAATCAATTTGAATTATTAATAGATTGATTGGAGGTGATTCATGAGCTTCGAGAGCTAAACCCAACATTTAGAAAGTTTGGAGACTTAACAACAAACTTTAATAATTTACATCGAATCAATTACTGATCATTGTGAGATATAAGGATTTAATTGTAAAAATTTAAAGATAAGGAATCCATAATGTAAATAAGAAGTGACATGAGTTGAACCAAAATGAGGTAGTTAGTGACTAAATTGAAGAGGAAGTGAAATTACGCACCATGCGATTGCAAGGCACGCTACATGTTATCACAAGCATATATGGAAGCTCAAACGTATAACCATGAAACCACAACATATTTGCTCATGCTATTGTATGGGGTTGTCTAACCCCGAAAGATCTGTTTTTTATATGATTCAACCTCTACTTTGAAAGCTATCAAGGCATGGGTTTTGACATAATCTTTGAGCTATACATACAACCTTTCAAATCTTGTATAGAAAATACACATTCCTTGCAAAGAGGAGAGCTTTAGGGGAAAGCCTAGAAAAAGAAAAGATATATTATTTGCCAGCTTTTAACAAGATTTTGATACATTAAACCTATTATATCCATCAATTCTATTCAATTGCTTTGCGTTTGAAGAAGAAGAACCGTTGAAGAGATTTAAGAATTTAAGATTTTTTTCACAACTTTAATTCCTTGTGATGTACTATCATGTCAATGTTGTTTTTGTAATCATATGATATTTAACAAATTGTATAGATGTTAGGATAATGATGAACACTATGTCTTAATATTTTAATATTAAATTCCACATTTTGACATAAAATTTTAGTTTGGTTTAAATAATTAATAGGTATTTAATGTCTTTTTTATTACTTGGCAGCTAATTGAATTGTTTTATGATTTATGTTGACATTCAAGAGAAGGATATGAAGTATAGAATGTAGTAACAATCATTCTAAAATTCGATAAGAGATAGTGATACAACAATATGCTTTGCAGGATCTTATGAATGTTCTTTTGATTTAATCCGTCTTCATGTATTCACATTCTTCATAGAACATAAAAGGAACATGTGATATATGTTTTATTCTAATGGGAGATTATTAAATAAATTAGGAACATCGATTTTCAAATTCGAATATGTGTTGTCAAATAATGGAATTGATATTAAGATGGAGGAATACAAGGAGATTTGAAATTCTAGTACATTCCATTAATTAAGTTTCATATCCACTTTCGAATCAACTAGTTAGATTAATTATAAGTTTAATTTTTTAATATAAAAAACATAGCAAGTTTGCCATTTGATTAAAGTTAGTGTTAATTGAAACTATTAAGTACTTAGTCCTCGTAGGATCGATAATTAGAACCATATTTTACCTTATTATTTGTTTCCGATATCGTATACTTGCGGAAATTTAGCACAATGAGTTTTTGGCATCGTTGTCACGGATAAATTTAAACCAATATGTTTTGCATGATCTTACGAATGTTCTTGTAATTTAATACATCTCCGATATAGATTTGATTATTAAATAAAAATCATTCTTATAATTTTCCATTCGATTAAAGTTTATGTTAATCTAATTAAATATTTAGTTATCATGGGAATGATACTTGAACTTACATTCACATTATTACATGTCATGATATCGTTCACTAATGGAATTTTAGCACAATTGACATAATCTTAAATTGAAGGTAGTGCAAGTGAGTGGTAGAAGTTGCTTTAGTGAGTGAATTTGCTAGCTGGTTAGCTTGGAGAAATGGAAAACACGTAGTTCTCATGAATTAACACAACTACAAACAAAGTGGATACGTATCTCAATGTTTTTCATTTTGGAGTGAAGAGTTAGGTTGGCTTAAAAGTAAGTTAATTGGAGTAGATTGTCGATGAATGTCAGCTCAATGAGTAAATATTTTAGTTAGAGGTGCTCGAAGGCAGTGTTGGAGACTAAATTGGAGGAGCGAGCAACAACTCTTTGTTTGTGAGATCTCCAAGAGATTGGATTAATGCCCTAGATATACCACATGTGCACTGGGAGGGGAGAGTTGCAGCGAAGAAAAGGACTATGATAAATTGTACTATGTAGGTTGTTCAGAAAGAACTTAATTTTCTTTACATGGGTTGTGGTTAGGTATCATACAATCTGAGCAAGTCTATTCAACAAAAGGGAAATATTTGTCTTAGTGAGAAAGCGGTACTCGATATTAGAGGATGCAGATAGGAGCATATGAGCTGTAATAACCTGACCTCTATGTCTAAGTCATTAACTTATAAATTGTCTGATCTAGGAAAGCTTGAGCCCATCTAACCCCTCATGGATTTTTGGTGTTCACGTGATTCGAACATATGACATTTCTCTTAAGAGATATTAAAATTGAATTTTAGTACCAATTAGACTATTCGATTCAAATAATGGGGGACATGACAGAAAGTCGTGAGGGATAAGATGTGGTAGCTCTCCCAAAATGTATAATATGCATGATATAATAACTTGGATACAAGGCATATGTTGTTACAAACAATGTACATTTTTGTAGCCCAAGTCATTTACTTATATACTATCGCTATAGAAGAGCCTAGCTCATCTTACCCCTCACGAATTTCTGTCGCATTCCCAAGATCTGAACTCAACTTATAAGAGACTTAAGTTGAATCTAGGTAACAATTGGATAAGTTATTTTTGTACAATTAGAGCCTTGTGCTCAAGCCGTTATATCATACGTACTGTTCATTTTGGAAGAGTTTGAGTCCATCTTACCCAAGATTCGAACCCAAGACCTTTACTTTATTAGGCACTTAAGTTGAATCCTAGTACTAATTGGGAAAGTTGTCAATTTGGTACCAGGATTCAACTTAAGTCTCTTATAAGATAAAGGTCTTGGGTTCGATTCTTAGAGATACAAGTCGTGAGGGGTACGATGGGCTTGGCTCTCTCATAGCAAATAATACATAAGTTAACAATCTAGTATCATGTCCAAGTAGTTAACTACATGTAGTCCGTTGTGAGAGAACCTAAGAATATCTTAACCAAGATTCAACTTAAGTCTTTTGTAACGCAGAGCTCTTGAATTCGAATCATGATGGACGTGATAGAAAGTCGTTAGGAGTAAGTTGGGCTAGGCACTCCCAAAGTAGACAATACTTAGCTCTTTTGATCCCCATTATCTTTAAAATATATTTTTTCTCTCTTTTATCGACCACACCTACTTTAATAAAATAATATTACACACAAACTCAAAACTTTTCTTTATTTTTTAACTGCACATTTTCCATCAATTACTATTCAAAAATGCATTTTTGACCAAATAATGGGACTCAAACAAGGCCCTATGATATAACGGCTTGGATATGAGACTTGAGTTGTTATAAGGACTTGGCCTCTGTGCTCAAGTTGTTAACTTACCGTCCACTTTGAGAGAGCATGTGTCCATCTTACCTTTCTGAATTTTTATCCGTCCATAGAATTCGAATCCTTGACCTTTTTTTTAAGAGAGATTTAAGTTGAATTCTGGTACCAATTGGATAAGTTGTCCAATTGGTATTATGATTCAACTTAAACGTTCTTAAGTAAAAGGTTAAGGATTCGAATTCTAGGGACAGACAGAAATTCATAAGGTAAGATGGGCTTAGGCTACTTTTTTGTAACGACTTAGTCCTCTTTACCCAAATTGTTAACTTACGTATTGTCAGCTATGTGAGAGTCTCAACCTATCTTATCATTCACGAATTCTTATCGCATCCTAGGATTCGAATCCATGACCTTTCTTTTAATGGAGACTTAAGCTGAATTTTGGTATCAATGGAAAACCGTAGTGGACAATATTAAGTTAATGGACTGGACAAGAGGCCTGATCGTTACAAAAAAGTGCACATTTTTTTTGTACAACCCGAGCCTCGTGCTCAAGTTGTTATCTCATACATACTTTTTGCTTTGGAAGAGCCTGAGCCCATCTCACCCTTTATGGATTTCTAAAACATCCCCAAAATTCAAACCCAACCTCCACCTTATAGAGACTTAAGTTGAATCCTGATATCAATTGAGCAAAAAAATGTTCTATAAAACTACCATGACTATTCACAAACCTCAAGATAATCGCCATCTGCTCTCAGTTAGATGCATCTTGTGCTTCATCAATAAGAATGCAAAAGTATTCATCCCCAACTTCCTCTCAAAACATTCATTGTACTCAATTGGCCATGACGTGCAAAATTTCTTTTTGAAAAGTTAAAGCAATGTATTAGGCATTTTGTGGTGCATTTTCCAAAACAACTTTACTAATATCTAGATTCAAATTTGCTTCTACTTTATTAGTTGTACAAAATTCCCACAATTAAATGAAGATGGAGATTCATAATTACCTTTGAACCTTAAATCTTGAAATGCTAGCCCTTGAACACTTTCAATTGTAGTCATTACAAACAAATGACATTTTCGAATTTCCTCTTCCGATACATTATTCATCGCCTTATAAATGTGCTGAGATGGTCTAATTAAATCTTTAGCTCTAGTATCACATTATTTATGATATGTTGAACTAGCATGAACAAGAAATTCACATTTATTTCCATCTTTAACCATCTTCCAATTATTATATCCTTTAGTAACCAATCCCGAACAGCTAGAAGAATTTCCATCTTTTTGAAAAAGAAGGCAGTGAAAACAATATGCCATATCAGTTGAAGGAGAATACTGTAACCAAGGAAATTCAGTGGACCATTTTTTCTAAAAGCAACGAGTTTGTTTTTTTCATTCTATCCTTGGATACTCGTTAAGGTTCAACTTTTATAAGTGCAATTCTAATCTCATCTCATATATTGGCAGGATGTTCAAACATTTGCTTTCTTTTTCTCGGATCACGTTCAATAGTAGTATGTGATTGCAATTCAGGAGTTGAGACTAGCAAATCTTGAAGAATTTCCAATTAAAACTAGAAATATAGACAATGGATAATAATTAGTTAAAGAATTTCAAGAATCATCTTCAATTCCATATAAAGCCATTTTTACATCCACATGAAAGGGTAATAAACCATCCAATTGACTGACTCATAGATTTTGACTTCAAAGAACTAATGCCAAGGGGCAATAAGCTTTAATTTGAATGAATTTGAAATTAATTCACAGATTTAGGATTCAAGCAAGGGAAGAAATGAAACGAAAAGTTTAAGAAAATAGACAAGATGTAGGAGATATTTCTATTTACTTACAAAATCAACTATTTTATAATAACTCGTCTAATACAATGCAATGCAAAAAGTGAAAAAAAAAATTATCATTCCAAATTCTCACAAATGAAAAAACCACCCTCGATGACCCAACCTGATTGGCAGATTCTCCAGCCTGAGGTATGTAAATGGAACTAAAAATATGAATTACAAAACCAATAAACCAGCAAGAAAAAATATAGACAAGTCTTCGTAGTCTTTTGGAGTCAACGAGAGAAGAACTAAGGTTACGATTGAACGAAGAAATGACGATTGGAAGTTTAGGATTTGAGATGTGGGGCTGGGTGATTTAGCTAAAATACTATAGCAATTGGGTTTTCAACAAAAATGGTGGGTTTAGTTGAAATGGGTTGAATTCTTTAACTGGGCTTGAAAAAAAAAAAAAACTACCAATTTGTACTTTGGTTGGAACTGGACTGGACTACAACCTGGCCCCAAAATCCGTCTCTACTTACAACAGGTCAAGTAGTGCTTGCTATGCATATTGATGTTAGAATAATTCTATTATGTGAGCTTCCATTTGATTACGAATTTTACGGGCTAGATGTATGGTTTGCAACGATACTATGATTAGGCCCAATATGCTAATGATCGCTTAGGCCGTTGTACACCTTACATGCTTATTATTTTAATGTGGTAATTTAAAGTATGTGGGCCGAAATTATGTAATCCCTAATAAGGAAATTACACCATTCATATGTTTTAAGATCAAATTTCAAAAATCACACTCAAACTTTGTTTATTCAAAAATCAGATTATAATTAAAAATTTTAATATTAATAATTATATTACAAAATCAAATTAATATGCATATATAACCACCCAACCAAAACCCTAATCATTACATATTTTTCTTTTCTATCTCTACCCTCACCTTCTCTCTCTCTCTCTCACTTCTTCTCTATTTTTCACTCCGACAAGATGGCACTCCGGCATTGAGGCGCGGCATCGGAGGCGCAGCCGCCACTTTCTCGCAGCAACAGTGCGATACTTCTGCCCACGGATGGGACAACTCTGCGTAGCGTGCCACCGCAACTGCGACTTTACGCAATCCAGTGGTCTGAGCACGGTGCAGATCCGTTCTTTTTTTTTGAGTGGTGCAGTGGAGGTGTGTCGTGCGGTAGTGGTGGAGGTGTGTCGTGCGGAGGTGGGAACAGAGAGCTTTATGGGTGCGACAGTGGTGATGTGTGTTGTTGCGGTGCTGTGGGTGCGATGGTGGTGCGGTGGTTAGGTCTGTGTGTTGTGGCTGAGATTGGCAGGGTGGTTATTTTTGTGATGTGGTCGGGATTAGCTGTGGTGGTTATTTTTGTGCTATGGTCGGGATTGGTAGCGCGCTATGGTCAAGATTTGCACCGTCGCGATCTGGTGTGAGAGTTTTGGGTTGTGATTTCAGTTGGTGGGTGGGGGCTGTGGTAGTGGTGGTGTTTGGGTAGCGGTGATTATGTTGGATCTAGTGGTGGCCGTGGTTTTGTGGGTGGCGGCAGCGGTGGATCTAGTTGTTGACGGTGGTGGTTTTGAAGTTGAAAGTGGTAGTTTGTTGGAGGTGGTGACAATGGTTATAGGAGGTTGTGGTGTTGGTTTGTATGAGAGCGATGTTGCTATTGGGCGGTGACGGTGGTGGTGCTGCTGGAGGCACTGGCGATGTGATTGTCGCAAGCGTTGGTAGTGGTCACAAATTATTTGGTTGATTGTGACCATTAAATTAGTTAATCTATGACAAAAAAAATATGTAATCAATAAAAAAGATAAATTGTGACCAAAAATATAATATGTGACCTAAAAAATTGTTAATTTGTGCCCATAATTTGATAATTTGTGACAATATAATAAGTCGTGACCTATAATATTTATGATTTGTGACCGATAAATAAATTGTGACTTTTAAATTTTTAATTTGTAACTAATGAACAAACTGTGACCTATAAAATTTTTGAATTTTGACCGTAAAATAATTTGTGACATAAAAATTTTGATTTGTGATCGAAAAATAATATGTGACTAATTAAATGGTTAATTTCTGATGAAATTTATAGATCTGTGACCTTAATATTTTAACTAATTAAATATATAATTGATTAATTAAATTATAAATAAATTTTAATAAAAGTCTGATTTTTTGAAATTTTAAAACCTCTAATCTTAATTTTGAAATGGGTGATACTTAATCCCTTACTTATGAAATTTTCCCATCCCTAATTAGGGTTAGAAGGTAATGGGCCGATGTTATGTTTTCTTATATAATGGCTTGCTCCATTGACTGCCGATTATTTTGAGAGAAAGATTTAGCTAATAATATTCATGCAAAACGATGTCTTTTGTGGGTATGAATTTCAAACTATCAATTAATTAAGTGATTCTTGTTCTTAGCATGAATATTGAATTATTTACAACAATTGGTATCAGAGTTGCATGCTAAGATTTGGATCCTTAAAAAAAAAAAAAAAAAAATCTATATCCCCAAAATTAATTAAAAACCGCAGGCAGTTTTCGCCCTACCCTTTTGCTTCTCATATATGTGCATGTGTATACATTAGTACAAAATCAACAACCACCAAGCGGCTTTTTCGTCCCTGCCCTCGTTATTGTTCGTCTTGTCCAAATATATACACACAATATGGAAAACTGAGTGCAGATAATGTTGGGGCATAAAAGGGCGGTTGGATTAACATACTCAAAAGTGGCAAAACTGGATTAACATACCTAATTACTAATTACCCAAAGTCCATATTCCTCTTTCTCCATTCTCTCCGGTAGCCCATGTGTGTGTATTGAGGTCGTGTGTGTTTAGAGTAATTGCAGCTAGGTTTTTTTGCCTTGGTTTCAGCCGTGTGTTGCCTTGCTTTGGATGTGCCTTGGTTTGGATTTGCTTTGGTTTTGGTTGTGTGTGTGTGTGTATATTGTTGCTGTGTGTATTTATGTTTGTATGGGAAGGATTTGATGGGCTTTCAATGGGCAACGGAGGCGGCACCACGGGTGGCATGGCCCGCTCACGCCACGGGAAGCAGCGTGCAACAGCAGGCTGCGGAAGCACATGGCAGCGCGACTTCGCGCTGTTGTAGCGGTGGACGACGATCCGCCTCTAGTTGCAGGCGGCTGCAAGGCTGCCGAACACTGGGGGGAAAGGGGGAAATGCAGTCGAGGGATTTTGGTAGGGCGGCTGCGTCGCTAGAAGGAGGATACCTTAGGGGTTTGAATTGGTTTAGTTAAATTGGAGAAGGGAGCCTTCTTTGCAATCTCAGAAATTTTGGGGACTTCATTGAAATTTGTAATTCTTTTGGGGCCTTCGTGCAGTTATGAAAAGAGCTTTTTCTTGCAATTAACCATCAAGGGGCCAGTTTGCAATTTTAAAAGGGGAGGACCTATCTTGTAATTTTTAAAATGTAAGGTTCTTTTGATAATTTTTTTCCTAGGTATTAAATTGATTTGGGCTCCTCTGCAATTTATGAATTTTTGGGGGCCTCTCTGCAAATTCTGAATTTTTAGGTTTTGCCTACAATTAAAGAAAATGGTAATTTTGTAGTTTAAGAAAAGTGACTAATTCTGTAATTTCTAAATTTTGACGCTATTCTCATAATCTTAATTTTTGTGTAATTTTACAATTTTGAAATATTAAATTTGAATTTTAAAATGAGATTTTTTAATTTGATCCAAATATATTTCAATTTCGACCTAAAATTAAAATTATATTTGAAATAGACGACTTTGTATTTTGTTGAAATAATTAAATATCGTCATTGTTTGTTCATTTAAATTTCATCTTCATCATATATTGAAATTTAGTTGCTAATTTCGTCTCACAAGCACATATGAATTTTTACTATTCGTCATTTATTGATTGTGACTATGTTGCGTGATTATTATTATTGAATTTTTGGGGACTTCTAGCCTGTCTTAAGGGTGGTAGCTGCCAAAGTGGCACACTCATTTTTTATTTATTTGATTTTCTTAAAAAAAAATTGAAATTGATGTTAGCATCGTAATTTTGAATTACTACATATAGTATCTTGCCCAAATGTGTTATTATATGTAATATTTTTGGAAATTGGTGTAGAACAGTTAACAATTTTACTTGGTCTAGAAATCTCTTTTTGCCCAAAGGTGTTGGTGTTTTGAAAACCAATTGTTTTGTTAACTAACTTCATTGCGTGTTTTAAGAGTACATTATAGCGTGTTATATTGTTAGCCCTAAGGTGACTTTATAATGATACATCTAGGCTCTTACCGTAATAATGTTCATTAGGTTTTGACTTTAATTACGGACAATCTAATTAGAAGCCCATGTTAATTAGATGAATATGTTATCATCCATTGTCTGCATGCGCTATGTTTGGACGATATTAAATATGTTATTTTATGTTTCTACAGTTTGAAATGCCTCAGCTCTTTCGAGTCAGTTGTCTACTATTGAAACCTTGACTAAAAATAATTATGTGAGATGGAAACGAGACGTAGAAATAGCACTTGGTCGTTTGGGGTTGGATTTTGCAATGGAGAAGTAGCTTTCGAAACCCACAGATAAAAGCGATCTTGAATATGTAGTTGAGTATGAAAAGTGGGAAATAGCTAATAAACTTTGTTTGAAAATTATTAAGCGTTCCATATTCGATTCCATTATGGGTGCTATTCCGGATAATGAAAACGCTAAAGGTTTTGTGGATGCCATAGGATTGAGATTTGTTGAGTCTAATAAAGCTGAAACTAGAGATTTGATGGACAAACTGATGAATATGAGATACGATGGTATAAGTGGAGTTAGGGAGCACGTTATGAAGATGATTAATATATCTTCTAAATTAGAGGCTCTTAAGATTCCCATTGTTGAGCCTATCATGTTCTGAATAACCTTTCGAGCCAGTTTAATCAACTGAAACTTGTTTATAATGCTCAAAGAGATAAATGGGATTTGAATGACCTCATTGCTATATGTGCCCAAGATGAACATAGGTTGAGGCTTGAAAATGTCGAAACTGTGCAATTAGCTTTTCAGCCACCACAGAACAAGGGGTCTTTTCATAACCATAAATCTAAGTTCCATAAGGGCGACAAGTCACGCCACAATCAGTAGAACAAAAATTTTGGAGGTCAAATTTCTGGTAGTCCCAAAGGAACGATAAAGAAAAATGATTAATACAGGTTCTGCAAGAATAAGGGTCATTGGCAGAAAGATTGTTTTAAGTTTAAGACTTGGTTGGAGAAGAAGAAGAGTTCCACAGGGTTTCACGAGCAAATGGAGGTCAAGTAAGAATGAAGTAAGCCGGTGCATTGGAAATGTAGTTCAAATGAATGTGGAGTTCATAGGAGTAGTGAAATTAATTTTGGAGTCTGTTTTCTCTTTGTTTTAGAGAATACTATTTTTGTACCGACAATTAGACGGAATTTAAATTTCTATATCGAAACTTAATGCTGCTGGTTTTTCTTTTAAATTTTTGGTAAAGGAATGGTTGAATTGACCTATGATTCTCGTTTGATTGTATATGGCCTCTTATGTGATGATTTATATAAATTATATTTGGCTTCTTTTGGTGAAATCTCATGTGTTGCCAATGTGTTAACGAAAATGTCTCTGATTCGTTAATCATCCACCATGTTGTGGCATAAGCGGTTGTGTCACATTTCAAAGGATAGGATAGAGATATTGGTTAAAGTTAAGATTATTCCCTCTCTTGACTTCTTTAATTTTGACACTTGTGTGGATTGCATAAGATGAAATGAATTCCATGGAATAGAATAAAGTTTGGGAAATTGTTGAATGAAAGAAAACGAGATTGGTTGCAAAAGGCGAACTCAATGAGAGAGCATTGATAATAATGAAACATTTTCACCTATTTCGTCCAAAGATTCTTTTCGAATCATCCAGACACATTATAATTTGGACCTTCATCGGATGGATGACGGCCTTTCTGGATGGAGATCTTCAGGCAAGGGTTTACATGAGACAACCTGAAGGCTTTGTTGTGAAAGGAAAAGAAAACATGGTATGCAAATTGAAAAAATCCTTATATGGCCTCAAGCAAGCATCATGACAGTGATATTTGAAGTTTGACGAGTTTGTGACTTTTATTGGTTATGTTGAAAATACAGTCGATCAATGTATTTAT
>CAIGRP010032266.1:0-10286 GCA_903798385.1 Fraxinus cuspidata
AGTTTTTCAGAATAACAAACAGAACCCATTTTCAAAAATTTCAAAACAGACACTCAAAACACGAAACAGAAAATGAATTCAAAACTCAAAACTCAAAACTGAAACACGAAGAGAACGGCCCCTAAATTACAGGCAAACTTCCTAACTGCCTACCTCCAACAACAATAGCAATGGCAATCCTTAGAATGTTGATTCTGGGGCATCCCACTCATCACTTCGGACCTCCATAATCTCTCTGTGCACTCTGAATATTGTAGCAATGATGATGTTATCATCAATGATGATAATCAAATTCCTATCACTCATATTGGTTCCACAAATTGACTCAATTCTAGTTCCAAATTTTGCTATTTTGCTTAACAATGTTCTGTGTGCACCCAAAATAAAATAAAAAATAAAAAATCTCTTATATGTGTCCCAATTTTGCAAACATAATAACACATCTATTGAATTATTTCTCAAAGTCTAGTTTTAGTCATTGCAATTCATTTTTTNGTGCACCCAAAATAAAATAAAAAATAAAAAATCTCTTATATGTGTCCCAATTTTGCAAACATAATAACACATCTATTGAATTATTTCTCAAAGTCTAGTTTTAGTCATTGCAATTCATTTTTTTTATATAGTAAAAGCTATAGACTTCAATTTGGCACATATTCCATTACTTGCAATAAACCTCTTGAAATTTTATATACAAATGTTTGGGGTCATGCACTTCTTACAACTTTTAATCATTTTCGTTACTACGTTGTGTTTGTGGATTATTACACTAAATATTCGGGGCTCTATCTTTTGAAACGAAAATCTGACATATCTGTTATCTTTAAAAAATTCATAACCTTAGTTGAAAAGTTTTTCAACACTAATGTCCTTACTATATACTCAGATGCTGGAGGAGAATAGCTGGGCCTGCATTCAACTCTCACCAAACATGGAATTACACCTCAAATTACCACCATATACCCCTCAACTTGTTGGCACCGCCGAGCGTCGTCACCGTCACATAGTCAAAACTAAGTTAACACTCCTCCACCATGCCTATCTACCTCTCACCTTCTGATCTGTTTCATTTCAAACCGAAACCTACCTTATTAATTGACTTCTCATTCTTATGTTAACTAACTAATTACCTTTTCAAAATTTGTTCCTAAATCCTCCTAACTATCACAAACTTCGAGTATTTAGTTGTTTGTGCTATTCCTGGTTGCGCCCATACAACACCAACAAACTTCAACCCCGTTCTCGTTCTCATCCTTGTGTCTACGTTGGATACTCCACCAAATATAATGCCTATAGATGTCTTGATCCACACTCCAATTGAATCTTTATCTATTATCATGTGATCTTCATCGAACACTCATTTTTCTTTTGCAACCACCTTATATCCTCTTATATTCCTCATCGTGACTCTATCACTCAATGGGCCCTCCTTGACTCTCGTCCAGATCACCCACTCCCTATTACACTTCATCCATCAATCCCTTTACTTGACATGGCTTTTCCTGCTCTTGTGCCCAGCTCAATTTCACCATCACCCACTTCAATGCGTCCATCCACCTCTCAAGCCACTCCTACCAATATGTCTTCTCACCATATGATCACTCGCCCCAAAAATCACATTATAAAACCCAACACAAAATATAGCCTACACATATTTTTTCCTCTAGATAATACTGAACCTACCTCGTTTACCCAAGTCCAAATTCTCCACACTAGCGCCAAGCTATGAGTGATGAGTTTGATGTTCTTGTTTGTAATAACATATGGACTCTCGTCCCACCACATCCCTCACAAAACATTATTGGCTGTAAGTGAATTTACAAGATCAAATGGAACCGGATGGAACCATTCTCGCTACAAAGCACGTCTCCTAGCCAAAGGTTTTCACCAATGCCCAAGAATTGATTTCCATGATACCTTTAGTCCGATTGTGAAACCAACAACCGTCCGTATTTTTCTTACCATTTCAGTCACATGCTAGTGGCCAACTCGACAACTCGACATCAATAATACCTTCATTCAAGGTACTCTTACTGATGATATCTATATTCAACAACCTCAAGGGTTAATTAATGGTCAGTGACCAAAGAATGTATGCAAGCTCAACGAAGCATTATATGCCTCCGCCAGGCACCACATGCTTTGTTTCATGAGCTCGGGAGATTTCTTCTGACTGGTGGGTTTAGTAATTCTCATTCTGATAACTCTCTTTATTTATCATAATGGATCTCAAATCATGTTTCTCCATGTATATGTCGATGATATCATTTTCATAGGAAACCCTAAGGCACTACTCCAACAATTTATCACATTACTAGCAAAATGCTTCTTATTGAAAGATTTTGGCCATCTCAGCTATTTCCTTGGTGTTGAAACATTTTCTACAGCAGAGGGTTTATTATTATCTCAGTTCAAGTACATTCATGATCTCTTACATCGTACAAACATGTTGGGCTCCAAAGAGGTCTCTAGACTTATGAGTTCCATGGAATCACTTTGACTTAAGACGGGAGCCCTCATGCCGATGCTACCGAATATCACCGAACTCTTGGTATGTTGCAGTACCTTTCTCTCGCTCATCCTGATATATCATTTGCTGTCAACAAATTATCTTAGTTCATGCTTCAACCTACCATACAGCATGGGCTACAATAAAAGGAGTACTTTGATACTTAAAGGGAACGTCCCGTCATGGTATTCTCATTCAAAAATCTACCCATCTAATCTTACATGCCTTTGTTGATGCGGACTGGACCGGTGACATTAATGACCACATCTCCACATCTGGATACATTGTCTTCCTTAGTACCACACAAATTAGTTGCAGTTCAAAGAAATAGAAAATAGTTGCCCATTTTTCTATCGAAGTAGAATATCGTTATGTTTCTTCATTTGTCGTCGAACTTAATTGGATTCAAAGTCTTCTCTTTGAGCTTCTAGTCGAGATCTCTACCACCATCACCATATATTTTGATAACGTATGAGCTATCTACCTTTACGCCAATCTCATGTTCCACTCTAGGATGAATCATATCTCTATTGATTTTCACTTTGTCTATAACCAAGTTGCAGAGAACAAGCTTTATGTCTCACATGTCCATTCTACTGATCAACTCGCTGACTCCTTGACAAAACCACTGTATCGTTCATCCTTTTTTTCGTCAACGTTACAAGATTGGTGTCCGTTGTTTCATCCCAATCTTGTGGGGGCATGATAGTAGAAATATCTCCAATAGAAATATTTCCAGCTCATCTACATTATATGAGATTTACATCTAGCACTTTACTATCAGTTAGTTATTATTAGTTAGTTCCACTTTTGTAGGTTCTATCTCTTGTATGATGCTGTATAAATTGACACCTTCCTATGAATGAAATATGTAACTTTACTCAAAGCCTTTTATGGAAAACATTGGAGCTTCGAGCCTTGTTGTCAGTACTATAAGAAGATCGCAATAGCGAAGGATGATTTGAATCTACATATTGACCTGATTGCAAGCGCTCATTCTATGCTACATGTTGGGAAAAATTAACGTGCATAAAATATATTCAAATAACTAACATTTTACGTGCATAAATCGAATTTCATCTTATCGAAATAAATACGTAAAGTAGAAATGAGAAATGCATGAATATTAATTTGGTCGAACCAAGAGTTTGACTCTTTGTCCTTAAGGCTATAATGTCATGCATAGGTGCTAATGATTTTTTGATATTCGTTTCCCATAATAGAGAATCTCGTCTCACAATAGGAGAACTCCAAATTACGTACACCAGTGAACTTATTGATATTTTGAATTCTCTTTATATGAAATTTGACTCAATATAAATATGATAGTGCAATCATTCAATTTTGAAGTGAATATGTATTAATATGATAAAGCAATTATGAAGTAAATGAATGAATAAAATGTCATACATATGAAGTCTATAGTTGTGTCTCAAAAGACACGACTCTCTCGAAAATGACAAAATTTTTGGAATTAGTATTTATATTAAAAAATACATCTATTGAAAAATAACAATTCCAAAAGTCATGAATTTTTTTTTTTTTTAAAAAGACACATTTCTTCATCTAAATAGGTTCTAAAATATTCCATTAAGATTCTATACAATTTTTCAATAATTCACGTATTTAAGCAGCTTAAATTTGACTTAATTTCTCATTCATTGACTAACTATTTTGACTTAAATAATCATTTACTCCCCACATCCCATAAAGATAGTCCTGTTTTTTCGCATGTCCCAAATTGTAGTCTTGTTTCTTATTTGGGAGTGTAGTTAATTTATAAATTTCATAATATACTCCTATTTAATATGCTTTGTTATCACAAATATAATTTAATTACCTTGAATATTGATTGCATTAATGTAGGGGTATATTAGGAAAAATGATATTAAAATTTATTATTTCAACTATATATTAACTAAACTTTATTAATTTGTGTGAAAAAAAAGAAGTAGGACTATCTTTATGAGACAGATGTAATATTTTCTATACAAATTTCCAACACTACAAGATAATGCTAACGATGCTCATGAACATGAATCTAGTTCACCGAAAAGGAGCGTTCTTCCCTTGCTATAAGGTGGTGTTGATAGTGTACCTAAAGAATAAAAAGAGTCATATTTCATAATCAATCTTTAGTTCTTAGGTTCAAAGATCTCGCTTTCAATCCCTAAAACATAGAGAATGAACTTTCGACAAGTGAGCCCACATCAAACCAACTTTTAAATCTTCTTCCCAAGAAGGTTGATAAGTGTGTTTTTGAACACTTATTTAATACCTGAATATGTTTATTATTGATAAAAAAAAAAGAGCGAATTTCTACTTCCAATTATGTAAATATTGTTTTCGTAGGTAAAAATCATCCAAAGGAAAGAGAACACGACAAAATGAGAAAAATGGACTAAAAGCATGCAAAATTGTGAATTTGGGGACGGAAATGAAAAAATTCAGAAAGTCGAAGGATCTTGAATGCAATTTATGAAGGGCATAATCGAAATGGAAATAAAAATTTGAGGAACAAATTAAATATGATCAATGTTGAGGGACCTAATGTGTAATTATCTTAGGAACTTCGGCTGCAATTTTTGGAAAATGGGTTTTAAAGTTTTAAAACCCTTCTTCCTCTTCCTGGACGGGCAGCTTCCTTTCTTTTTCATCTTCTTTTGCTTTTTCTTATCTCTTTACATTTTCTTTTCTTTTCCTTTTCTTTTCAATTTCTTAGTATTTTGGGGTTGCAAAATCAAGAGCATAACAAGGAGAATAAATCAAAGAAGAGGTGGAGAAGAAGTGAGGAATCAAGATTCAAGCAAATCCATCTAAAAATGGTTTTATATTTAATCTTGTATTATCTTTATTATTTTCTATCATTTGTATTGTATTGGATAAATATTCTTATTTGCTATCATTTATATAACATGGGCCAAATTTAATTGTTGGGATTTATGGTGGAATCTTAACATTGCTTGGATTAATCTCAATTTTTGCCTCTTAATGTTAAAATGCTCATTTTCATGTGTAGTTATTATTGTGTTGAATGTTTTTTATTTATTTGGCCATTAAATGATCAGTTTAGCGATTTGTAAATCGTTCGAGAGAAGATTATACATTTTAGACTAAATAGTAAATACTCTAGGTTTGTGCAGGGGATAGAGATACACTCCAAACCCTAGATGATCCATTGAGTTATTTTTACAAATATTTAATGCGATTGTTGGTTTGAATCAACGTAGAGATATAGTAGGTTAAACCAACTAATTATGGATTAATTTTGTTAGAGAGAGGTTATTAACTTAACTTGAAAAATCGGGTCTAACATCGTAAATGAATAATTTATTAATTGGATTGTAGAGAAATTAATTAGGTGACGGTTAAGAGAAACCATGAATCTCAACCACGTTTAAGCGAGGTTATTAACTAAACTTGGAAAATCGGGTTTAACATTATAAATGAGTAATTTTTTAATTAGCTTGTGGAGAAATTAATTAGGCGATGGTTAAGCGAAATCATGAATCTGAACCACGTTTTTCCTCCAAAATTCCCAAGTGTTTATGTTTTCTTATTTCGTAGATTTGTAGTTAATTTTCCTTAAATTCCAACATCAAAGTTTATGTGTGTTTGTTTTTATTGTTAAAATTAAATTAATTAAAGTTGTGTAATTAAAAGTAAATATTTCTTGATGGGTCGACAACCCAGACTCAAAGAGTCCACTTTATTACTTGAACTCGACCAATGCACTTGCGGTATATAATTTTAGCGAACAAAGGTCCCAATATCATATTGATGCGACACATATTCCTCCTATCGTGGACCATGTTAAAATGCACGCTTTGCGGTTGGTTTAACCTACGTCGTTGAAAGGAATGTGTGATGAGCAAGATGTGATGCATTAATTGCTGAGGAACGACATTAAATCTTTCAAAACTTACATTGATTCAGAAATGATGAAGTTACCGGATGAGATATCTCAGGCTTACACAGTCTATTCAGGCATAGTACATGAATCGAATGAACATAAGTCAAGAGTATTTTGAGGAATTGATATGTTGTTTAATATTGAAAAAAATTTGGTCCAAAACAGGGAGGAATTTGCGAACCAAAATTCACAGGTCATGGCAAAGATGAAAATACAAATAGCTTGGATAGTTCATTCACCAGTTGCAAGAACAATAACGAACCTTTGAACACCTGTGTAATAGCACCAGGAAGGAGAACAACTAACAACAACGCGCAGGGTCCGCTATGGACCATACCTCTGTTGGAGCATGGAAGGCGTCATGTCCTTGAGGAGCATACTTGTGGTAGGAATAAATAATTGGATTATGCATCTATAACATCTTGAGGTGCGCAAGTAGAATTTCCTTTAGACCAAAGGATCAATGCAAGGTTGATACAAGATAAGTAGTGCACTGAGGCTCACAACATAGACCTTTATTGCAATGACGTGACATGTGCCCAATATTATATTGGATGCAAAGGGGTAGAATGGTGACACTGTTCTACAATTATAAATTCTAGCCTTGGTGACCGATCTGCTTGAGTTACTTGTTAGTGCTGGAAAAAGAGTAACAAGAGAATAATGCTGGACAATGGGCTACAGTATAGAGTGGAATAGGTTAAGGCCACTAGCAATGGATACTCCTACAAATGTTATTCATATTTCTGATAGTCTATATGATTTTAATCCAGGTGATAACATTGAGATTCAGTGGAGAAAAAAGAAAGAGTTCCCACATGGTATATTTTTACATCATAACAAACTTACTTTTCTTTAAAAGAAAAAGACCACTGAACCACAAATTAAGCTAAAAATTACTTAATTTCAACCACGAATTAAAGTCAATTGTCAACCTAAAAATCCTTTCGTAGTTCCAATAAAGATCTCTATACTTTATTGGAGACAATGAGACTGTTGAGAATTTACTTAGTTATGCACGGTAAAATTTAAATAATTTCAATTCCAATCGAGGATTTTCTTTGTGTTTAGATTAAAATGTGATAAAAATTATACCTTTACTTAATTCTATGAAGTTCGTTGACATTGTGGAACCTGTACAATCACGATCTACATACAACATTTGTCCAATTGTCCTATTTCCAATGGTAATCTATACAAAAGAACAAGAATTAGAGAAATGAGATTTCTCTTTTCTTATGCTAGCAAAATAATGAATGTATATTATGGTTTTTCAAACTCTAACAACTTATTAATATAAGTTCAAGTGGGCTTGACTCATCAATTAAACATGACTCGGTCCAATATTTAATTAATCTAATTAAATAAACTTGGTCCATAAATTAATTAATCTAAATAGTTAACTTATGCCCATTAATAAACAACCCAATTAATGAATTCTTCAAATGTCCAACACTTATCAGTCAATTAATTATTTAGTAATATCCTTCTTCTAGTCTTCTTTATTGTGTGGGCCCATTAGATTCACAATCACAATAACTAACGACGTTAATTATTATTTTGATCTAATCAAAATAAAATAAATTAAAATACCTTTTAATTTATCATTAATTTACCTAAAATAATTAATTTACATTCATCGTCTCAGATTGATATTTAGCAATATTTAAGAGCAATACATGTGACACAAATTGTCATCTGGTATGAAAAAATCAATCTTGTTTATTTACCGTGAGATTATAATCCATTCATCAATATGATCCGATTAATTTACGAAATATGGAAATGCATCAATTTCGATTATCGATCATATCTTTCATCTCACTCTTAAGTCAATACAAGTCAAAAACAATTTTCAACTTATGAGCACACTTTGGCTAAGGATTTCATTATCAACTTAATTAAATGAACTATAAATCATAATATCTTAGTATATAAGAGTGATGAATCATCTATTGATCACTCACAACCTTCATATAATTCTTGACATACTCAAACAATGTTGTATTAACGACTCTGGCAGATCAACATCCAAGATCACCAAAATATAACTGTCATTATCTAAGAAACTATGATCACCTCAAGTCGAAAGACCAATTTCACTATCGGATGTTAAAAATTAACCACTGACACTCAAATAGTTATCCATGTAGAATCCCTTCAATGTGTCTCCAGTTTTTTTTTCTTATAACAAAGCACTCACACGTCCATTTAAATGTCACTAGATTTTAACTCGTCAGATCAATTACTTACTTCACAAGTAAGAAATACTACACGTGGTGATCTCTTCATAATAACAATATACATATCTCGTTATTACTGACGATCACGAATAATTTAAGATTCATTCATTTGTAATTTGTTTCTTACAATAACAACTCTTTGTGATTATCAAATTACTAGGACTTGAATCTACGTATTCTATTTAATAGAATAATTTATTAGAATAGTAATTCAAATAAATAATAGATCTTGCCATAAATAATAATGTGTTAACCACAATAAAAGTGCTTACGTCCAAAATTTATTTGAACCATGGCATAATACTTATGGAGACAACCATTGATGAAATGTTGATTTCTTTAAAAAATATCACAGGTTGGTGGTATAGAGTTTTTGGCATTTGGAATCGTGCAATGGCCATGAAATTAATTGTAAGTCATACGAGTGGTAAGAACTTCAACTTTTCTTCTTGGCAATCTTTATTTTCCGATACATGGTATTAGACATTAATATTTTTCCTCATTCCTTAATACTAACTTGAATTGTATAGTATCTTATCAAACAAGGCTAAGCATTAAACCCGTTGGATAAATTGGTTCATAATTATATTCGTTTTAACTAAAAACAAGTGTATACAAGTACGATAAAATCATAACTTACTGGTGCAAAACATGGGATAGAAGAAGATGAAATGAAGCAAGGTATATGGTTGTATATTTTCTTAAGATGTGTTTCATCTCCATCACTAGTACTAACATAACCAAATGGATGTATATCTCCTAAGATAGAATACTTCTTCCCAAATTAATATAACACAATATTAATTTTACTCGACGAATCAAAGTATTGATAGTATTCTTCATGAATGAAATAGAAACGAACTAAAATTTCTTGGAGGGAATTTTATTTCTAAAAATAATTCGAATGGAATTTAATTTCAACAAAATAATAACAATATAATATTTTGAAACAATGAGAAAATTTAATAATCAATTTTTCTTCAATTGATTTAGTGTAGAAAAATTGGAATTAGGGGTCCCTGTTTATATTCCTCGAAATTTACGGACTTGGACATGTCCACTCTGGTAAATTGACTGATCTTGTTTAATTTCAGTACTAGCGTGTCATCATGTGGGGTGATAATAAGATTGGGGTTACCGTGTGGGGTAACTATTGTCTGTACTAGAAATTAGGAATTATTTGTTCTTTGTTACTACGTGATTGAAATTATCGTGAGTGAAACTGTTTGGTTGACATATCTCTTGTTGCACTATTAAATTATTAGAATACCCTGACCTTACCCGTTTGAACATTCTTTTTATCTAAGATCCTGAATCTTACGAAATCTTGAGAATCTAAAACAGTGGTCAACTTTGTGTGGCTTAATTGGACCTTGTATTGTTTGATTGATTATTAAAAATGACAACACAACAATTTTAATTTGGGAACTTTTAAAAAAAATGTGATTTTTCAATCTGGCAACAAAAAATAAGAGGTATTTTGGTTCAACAAATATTTTAAAAGTAATTGATGGCAACTTTCCCACTGATTTTTTAGAAGAACAAAAAAGAAGAAGTTGATGAGCTTGCTTATACCTCAATTATTTTACACTTGGCTAATGCAATTTTGAGAAAAGTGGGT